>RJWJ010004823.1:0-72776 GCA_004363605.1 Indri indri | reverse complement strand
TTTTTTTTTTTTTCTATATATATTTTTAGCTGTCCAATTAATTTCTTTCTATTTTTGGTAGAGACGGAGTCTCGCTCATTGCTCAGGTTGGTCTCGAACTCCTGAGCTCAGGACAATCCGCCCGCCTCGGCCTCCCAGAGTGCTAGGATTACAGGCGTGAGCCACCGCGCCCGGCCAATAGTGGTTACCTCTAAAAGGTAGGATTATTACATTTTCCACTTTCTTCATTTCTGGAGTGATGATATCTTTTAAACAGGAAGTTTTATTACTTTTGTAATCAGAAAATATTTTTAGAAAGCAGATTTTATTTTCTAATTTGCTTTTCAACTGTTTCATGAACCTAGACGTTTTTTTCAATTGAAAAGGGAAAAAGGATAAAACAGTTTTAGTATAAAGATAAAACAAAAGTAAAAATTAACTTTGCTGTGTTCATACTCCATTAGATAGAGATGATCACCATGTGTGTATTTGAAATTGAACTGAACCAACCTGTTTTGCAATGAGTTGACTTTAACAAGCTTCCAACAGAAGCTTGTGATGAACGTGGCTGTGTGGGTTTATAGACTGCTCTTCCTGGTGGTGGTTTCACTCCACAGCCACATATGGACTTCAGCTCATCGGAACACAGGGTGGGACTGACTGCTAACGAAGACCAGGGTGTTTGAGTGACCTTCGAAACTATTAATCTGGTTCTCTCTAACTTCAGGCAGTTTCCATACACAAATCCAGTTCAAGCAGGAATTAATGCTGAATTTGCTCTTTGTGTTTCCAAATCCTTTAAATCCAAGTTCTCAAAATTGTCTTCTAAGTAACAAAATTGGTTTCATTATTTTGTTTCTTTATCAGAAGTCCAGATAAAGTCTCATTCATAGAGTAAATAGTCCTCTTTCAAGAACCACCGTTATTTCCATTGCATTGTAAAGTATATTTTACATATATCAATTTTTAAAAATATCTTTAGCAGGGTTATCAGGGCCCATCTCAGTCCCCTTGACACAATTCTGGAGCTGGGGCACCTTCTTGCCATCATGAGGGAGAAGCCAAGAAAATTGCAGAGGTCCTGGTATTGCCAACACTGAGCTGATGAACTAATAGAGGTGACCCCTTACCTGCAGATTTCTTATATGAGAAAAAGAAACTCTTATTTGTCTGCCTCTTGTTAACTCTTGCTTGTGAGCTGGGTGTTCAGTTTCTTGCAACCATGATAATTCCTAATTTATTTAGAGTCACATACGGATGTCATGGCAGACAGGCAAGCACAGTGAGAGTAGAAATGGGCAACAAATGCAGATCCAGGCAGGGAAAGAGTTGGAAGCAGGAAAGTTTAGTAGCAGGTATCAGCCACAGGATGAAAGTTCAGGGGTAATCAGCACAGTAGGAAGCACCTGCTTCTCTGCAGAACTAAAACACTGATGTGTCATCAAGCCAGGACCTCAGGTAGGGTAAGGTAAGAACACAAGACTTGGGCCAAATCTCAGGGATAAGGTGCTAGAGTGAGAACAAACGGAAAACTGACTTCAGGATAAGATCTTGAATTCTAGTTCTCTTTACATTCTCCAGGACTTGGAGGAGGATCGGTAATACATCTCCAACTCCGGATCACGGAAAGAACTTAGGAGTTGAGGATCTTATTCATTAGTCAGCAGCTAGTTCAGGGCCCGACATCTGATAATGCTCAACAAATTCTTCGTTACATTGTAATAATCATGGCCTAATAATTTTCTTTAAGCAATTCTGCTTTCTGATGTTGTGTTATGCACATAGATGGTATTTGAGGATAATGAAGACCATTTATGACATTTATTGCCCCACTGATTTTAGAGTTGTTTTGTGGTCAGGACTCATTTGGTTGCAAGTGACAGAAACTCTAGTCAGACCAGCTCAGGCAAAAAAGAAAAAAAAAGTGAATTGATTGGTTCTTATAACTGAACATCCCATAGGTAGATGCAGTTCAGGCACGGCTGGATCCAAAGATTCAAATGATGGCATTTGTCGTCTCTCTCCATCTCCCTACTGTTCTTTCCTCTGTATTGATTTGGTTCTCAAGGACTCTCTCCAACAGAGGCAGAGAGGACCCTTGTAGCTCAAGACTCATATTATACCAGTGGTGAGGAGGGGATTTTTTTCTTATGACTGACACAAGGGACAAAGGCTGAGAGGACTCACTGAATTGAATTAGGCTTGGGCCTGTACTTAACTAATTAGTATGGTCCCTGCTTGGGTCAGGCAGGCCTGGTTCTCATAGCCATCCCTCTGGCACAGATGGAAGTAATCATTTATATTGGCATCAGGAAAGAAAACAAAAACACAATTCATGAATTTACTTCTTATTCTATATTTATTCTATATTTAGTTAATTGTCCATTTTCTTTCATAGCATTGTTCATCCTTTTCATCCTTTTTTATAGTTTTATTTTTATAATTAGCATACAATAAGCAACATATATTTAAAGAATACAGTTTTAACATATGTGCATCTCTGAAAACATCACTACCATCAAGATAAGGAACAGCCAGCTGTCCTATCTTCTTAGTCTATCTGTTATAGTTCCTTAGTCTTTGTTTCTCATGATGTTGATTTATTTTTTTAAGTTTTTTTTTTTTAAATTTAGAGACAGGGTGTCACCACGTTGCCCAGGCTGAAGTTCAGGGGCTATTCACAGGCGCTATCATAGCTCACTGCAGCCTCAAACTCCTGGGCACAGCATCCCTTCTGCCTCAGCCTTCCAAGAAGCTAGGACTACAGATGTGCACCACCACACCTGGCTAATTTTTCAAAAAACTGTTTACCAAAGCTACTAAGACTAGTTCTTTTCTTCATTAATCCCTTCCGCTATTCATTTTATTCATTTGTCAGGTTATTCATTCAGTTAGATTTATGTGTTACATTTGTATTCCATTTTGGGTTTTACCCATATCTTCATTTTGTTTATTTATCTTTTGAGTATGGGAAATACTAAAGTAGTTTTAAAAGTCAAAAACCACATGAAAAGATATATTCCAAGAAGTGTGACTCTCCCCATGTTTCCTCTTCCCCCATTCTTTTCACCCCTTTCATACCCATCCCCCGGTGACCAATCAACTGTTAGGTTTTGGATTATACTTCCTCTGTTCCTTTTTGTATAAATGTGAAGAGTCACATATAGTCTTATATCCTCCTCATTCTTCTGTGAAAGGTAACACAGTATAGATACTCTTTTGTGCTTTACTTTTTTCACTTAATATCATATCCTGGAAATCACTCCCTGTCAGTTCATAAAGTTCTTCTTCATTCTTTTTTACAGCTGCATGATATTCCATTGTGTGGATATGCCATTTTTATTCAATCACTCTTCTGTGTATAGGCATGTAGGCTGTTCCCAGTGTTTCGCAAATACAAACAGTGCTGCAGCAAATAACCTTGTTCAAATGTATTTTTTTATTGTTGGAGGTGTATCTTCAGGGTAAATTTCTAGAAGGATTACTGGAGCAAAAGATAAGTGAATAAGTAGTTTTGTTAGATATTGCCATATTCTGCCCCCAAAGGGTTTGTATTCCCATCAGCATTGTATAAATGAGACCACCTATTTCTCCAGAGCCTCACTGCAGAATGTGTTATCATAATTTTTAATTTGCAATTTTCATCAATTTTTTTAGGTAAGAAATGGTATCTAGAATGATGTTTTACTTTACACTTCCCTAAGTATAAGTGAGTTTGAATATCTTTTTATATGTTTAAGGGCCATTTTTATATCTTTTTTGTGAATTATGTGTGTCCTTTCCCCATTTTTCTGTTAGATTTGTGGTTCTTTGTCCCTCAGTTTTTAAAAATTTTTAAATTTTTTTATTTTAGAGATGAGATCTGGCTCTGTGCCCTGGGCTGGAGTGCAGTGACACAGCTGCTCACTGTAGCCTTGAACTCCTAGGCTCACGTGATCTTCTTACCTCAGCCTCCTGAATAGTTAGGACTACAGGTGCGTGCCACTATGCCTGGCTAATTTCTTAATTTTTTGTAGAGAAAGATCTCACTATGTTGCCCAGGCTGGTCTCAAACTCCCACCCTCAAGTGACCCTCCCACCTCAGCCACTCAAAGTTCTGGGATTATAAGCCTGAGCCACTGTGGCCCAGCTTCCCTTAATTTTTAAGAGTTCTTTGTCTAATAAGGATATCAGCCCGTTGTCTTTGACATGTGTTGCAAATATTTTTTCCAAAGTTTTCAGTTGTTTTTTGTCCTTGTTTATGTTGGTTTTGCTATGCAAATTTTTTTCATTTTTATGTAGCAAAATTTGTCAGTATTTTCTTTCATTTGCCTTCAGATTTTGAGATGTAAAGATTTTCTCTTGCAGAGATTTAAGAGATATTCACCCATGTTTTTGTGTAATACTTGTATGATTTATTTCTGTTTATTTAGAACCTTGATCCATTTGGAATTTATTCTGGTATATGTGTGTGAAGTATAGATCTAATTTTATCTTTTTCCAAATGCCTAATTATCCCAGCATCATTTATTTTAAAAGATCTATTTTTGTCCTAGTAATTTGAGATGCCAACTTTATCACATGTTAAATTTTTATATGTATTTGAATCTATTTTAGGATGCTCAAGTACAGGAATTGGCCAACTTTTTCATAAAGGGCTGTACAGCAAATATTTAGGATTGCAGGCCATGAAGTCTCTGCTGTTATAGGGCAACAGTAGCCATAGACAATTTATAAATGAATGATCGTGGCTGTGTTCTGATAGCACTTTGTTTACCATGGGCTGTAGCTTGCTAACCTGCTCTAGTTTATTCCACTCATCTATTTTTGCACCAGTAACTCATTGTTCTAATTACAGAGGATTTTTAGCATGTTTTAATGTCTCGCAGGGCTAGTTTTCCCCCTTGTAATCTGTTCATTCTTTTTTTTTTTTTTTTTTGAGACAGAGTCTCACTCTCTTGCCTGGGGCGAGTGCCCTGGCGTCAGCCTAGCTCACAGCAACCTCAAACTCCTGGGCTCAAGCGATCCTACTGTCTCAGCCTCCCGAGTAGCTGGGACTACAGGCATGTGCCACCATGCCCGGCTAGTTTTTTCTATATATATTTTTAGCTGTCCAATTAATTTCTTTCTATTTTTGGTAGAGATGGGGTCTCGCTCTTGCTCAGGCTGGTCTCAAACTCCTGAGCTCAGGACGATCTGCCCGCCTCGGCCTCCCAGAGTGCTAGGATTACAGGCGTGAGCCACCACGCCCGGCCTCTGTTCATTCTTTTTAAAAACAAATATAAGATAGACCCATGAAATAATATGACTTTCAATTTTGTTAGCTTTTGTTTTTTGGTCTGGCTCATAGACTAACTCTAAAAACAATTTGCAAAGAAGAGTTCCAGAAACGCTTTGAGCATGTTAGTGATTATCTTTTGTCTCCCAATGTGTTACAACTTAGAGGCATGGCACTGATCTAAATGTATGAGTGTGGATTGTTATAAAGTTAAATCATACAAGTTACCTGATAGCTATGACTTTTGCATGCATATTTTAAAAACTGAAGTGAATAAAAATTATGCTGAGAATATGTTTTTAAATGTTATAATAACCTTTGAGAAATTTAAAATATTTGTGCTATTACATTCAGAGCCAGGAATGATTTCAGTAGGTAATTTTTTTCCTGTGGCGACTGTCTTGTCATTTGCAAATTATATGCAATTATGCACAGTCTAAGATCATAAAAGTTATTTTAAAATCCTGTCAATCATCTTTTATTTAGTAGACATTCTTCAGCTGAATGGTTTTAAATAGTAGAAAGCTTCTAGTTTTATGACATCCAGACCCTTGTCCTGTTGGAAATGTCATCGAATCATTTTCAATAACCTGGTCACTAATTTGGCACGACTTACTTTGGTCAATCCTGCAGTTGGATTGAGTAGACTATGAATAGGAATTCAGAAGATGTGAGTAAATATGAAGCTTATAACTCCCTAATAACCACTAGAAACCAAAAACATTGAACTGTAGCCAAGCAAAGTTTTACCACACATATGAGTTTTATGGTTTTGACAGCTATGTAATTTTTTCTGAAAAGGCAAGATTGTCTTTATGAATGTACAAAATGGGAAGCTCGTTTTTGGTTACTATCAAGTGTGGTAGGGAATGAAAACACAATGTCTGTCACTTCAGTTGACATCGGAATTGTTATTAGAGAAGGAATTATCATTCGTTTTAGAAAAAACAACTTGACCCTGTAAGTATGAGGGTCAGAAGTTTATATATGAAACAGCTAAGCTGCTCTATATGGAAAAGTGAACAGACTGTTTTGCTCCTGGGAGAGCAATTGGAAAAGAGGTCCAGCGAGATGGAGGGAGGCAATGGTCACGTGTGGTGAATAGTGGCAGTCTGCTGAAGCCATCACAAGATGGGACCCATCTCTGCCAGCATTGTCCCACTATAACAAACATCTTTTTGTTTAAGAGTGATAGATCTCCAATTGTTCATCAACAGGTGGTTGAGATTTTGGCTTTTGTTTTCACCACAGCGTAACTGGTAATTTTAACAAGAACATGTCAACTACATAGCAAGTTTAATTTGTTTTTCAACTGTCCTTTTAAAATTTATTTCCTAATGGGGAACGTTCTTCCCCTGACCCTGGATAGAAGAGACCAGCAGGCCCTTGACTTTTCTAGTCACTGTTTAGTAACACAAAGTCCCCTTTGTGATGTCCCTTTAAATTGCAAAATAGTCTCATTTCAGAAATTAGTTCTATTGTCAAAGCTCAAAACTTCATTTGAAACTGCAGTTACTCCCTTTCCCTAAGATAAGGCCTACTCCAGGGGGTCGCTGACTCCTGGGGAAGATGCAGCGTTGACTTTCTAAATGACCTCCTCTCCACCCTTCCCACCCCCAGCTATCTCTCCTCCCTCCTGCGCTGGAGCAGAGGATGGAGGAAAGTAAAGCGGGACCGTTCTTACCTGACTGCGCTGTGGAAGCCCAGTTCATGTCTTCTGGACCTGCGTGATGTTAAAGCTGACTCTTTTCTTATGGGGGGCCTTTTGTGGTTATTTGGAGGCTCTGGAGTTCTTTTGGGGGTTCTTTGGAGCATTTCACTAGGGACTTCTCATCTGCAGTTTGCCTGACCTGGTGCATATGCTGCCCTCAGGCTCATTGCTTACTCTTTCTGCGGCTCCTAGGAGAGAGCCATGATATGTCCAGTATTTCTCTGCTGAGGCCTATTGGTCCCGCTAGTTGGCACAATTGGGCAGGACCTCAGGACACCCATACCTGCTCATGCGATCCTTGGGAACACTCACGCTTCCTCAGCATCCACCGACTCTGGGAACGCAGCAGCAATGCTCCTTTACGCCGGCCTGCAGCGTGGTCAGCTGCGTCTGCCCTCTCAGATTGCCCAGGGATTTAGTAAATGCCAGTCTATTCAATCCCTCCAATGTGGGGTAGACACAGAGCCCTGTCACTAGGCTTGAGGGGAGGCGCAGACCCTGGGGGAGAGGGTAGGACTGGAAGCACCCCCATAGCTCTTTCCTGGGGAGTTCTCACAAATCCTCTCCCAACCCTTGCACACTCTGAGGGCGAGAGGTTAAGACTTCCCTCGGCAGTTCTGTATGCTCCCCAGAGTAGTCTGTCTGCCTCATAGTTCACTTTGGCATTTGATATCTTGTATCTTGAAGCTGCAGCTAAAATTTCTAATGCAAAAGCCATCTGAGGAAAAGTAATTTATTTGGCCTTTTGAGCAGGGAATTGGTCAGATTCTAAGATTTGGCCATAATCCTTAGCAGTTGGCCACAAGGGATTATAATTATGTAGCTTTCCTATCTATGTGACGCTTAGCTCATCAGTGAAAAACATGTTTTTTTTCCCGTGGGCCTGAGATATGAGAGAAATTTGTCACAAAGACATAGCGATAATTGTTTTTACCATGATTCTTTGACAGATGAAAAATAATATGAGATGAAAAACATTCTTTTTTTTTGAGAGAGTCTCACTCCATTGCCCGGGCTAGAGTGCCGTGGCATCAGCCTAGCTCACAGCAACCTCAGACTCCTGGGCTCAAGTGATTCTCCTGCCTCAGCCTACTGAGTAGCTGGGACTATAGGCATAAGCCACTACTCTGGGCTACTTTTTATATTTTTAGTAGAGACGGGGTCTCGCTCTTTTTTAATTTATTTTTTATTTATTTTTATTTATTTATTTCTTTGAGACAGAGTCTCACTCTCTTGCCTGGGGCGAGTGCCCTGGCGTCAGCCTAGCTCACAGCAACCTCAAACTCCTGGGCGCGAGCAATCCTACTGTCTCAGCCTCCTGAGTAGCTGGGACTACAGGCATGTGCCACCATGCCCGGCTAATTTTTCTGTATATATTTTTATCTGTCCAATTAATTTCTTTCTATTTTTGGTTGAGACGGGGTCTCGCTCTTGCTCAGGCTGGTCTCGAACTCCTGAGCTCAGAACGATCCGCCCCTCTCGGCCTCCCAGAGTGCTAGGATTACAGGCGTGAGCCACCGCGCCCGGCTTTTTTTTAATTTTTTTATTTATTTTTATTTTTTATTTCAGAATATTACGGGGGTACAAATGTTTAGCTTACATATATTGCCTTTGCCCCACCCAAGTCAGAGCTACAAGTGTGCCCATTCCCCAGAAAGTGCACACCACACCCATTAGGTGTGGATATACCCATCCCCTCTTCCCCGCTCCCACCTGCCCGACACCTGATGAATGTTACTACCATGTGTGCACGTAAGTGTTGATCAATTAATACCAATTTGACGGTGAGTACATGTGGTGCTTGTTTTTCCATTCTTATGGTACTTCACTTAGAATGGGCTCCAGCTCCCCAGGTCTCCATTGCATTCCCTGGGGGTCGCGGTCTTGCTCAGGCTGGTCTCAAACTCCTGAGCTCAAGCAATCCTACCGCCTCAGCTTCCCAGAGTGCTAGGATTATAGGCGTGAGCCACCAAGCCTGGCCAAAAAACATTCTTAATCACAAAATAATATATATTGATCATCCTCTGATAATGTGGATAAGGCATCAGGAAGTGTGGTCTTGAATCTGCTGTCAACGTGCTGTGTTACCTTGAGCAAGGTACCCTCCTTTGGGACCAAGTTTATCCTGTTGAATAAACAGGAGATGATCTCTGGGTGCTTGCTTCTCTTCCTTACTAACAAATGTCCTTTGTGACATTTTTTTTTTTCCAGAATAGGGCACTTTCATCTGCATTAGAAAGCTGTTCAGCAATACTACCACTGGGGATTTACCCAAAGGAAAAAAAGTCATTTTATCAAAAAGACACTTGCATTGAATGTTTATTGCAACACAATTCACAGTCGCAAATATGTGGAATCAACCAAAGTGCCCATCAATAAATATATGAGTGTATTAATAAAATGTTGTATATGTATACCATGGAGTACTACTCAGTCATAAAAAATGGTGATATAATACCTTTTGTAACAACCTGGATGGAACTGAGGACCATTCTTCTAAGTGAAGTATCACAAGAATGGAAAAACAAACACCACATGTACTCACTATTAAATTGAAACTGATCATTGAACACTCATGGGCACATACAGGGGTAAAACTCAACAGAAACCAAGCAGGTGTGGGGGGAGGAGGTGGCAGGTAAATTCACACCTAACAGGTACAATTCACACTATCTGGGTGATGGGCACACTTATAACTTTAACTCAAATTGTACAAAAGCAATTCATGTAATCAAAATGTTTGTACCCCCATAATATTCTGAAATAAAAAGAAAAAGAAACCTATTCAGGCAGATATTCTTTCTCCTCAATAATTTTCTTAATGGTATTTGGGATCTCGTCTGCTGTCTCTTGGTCGACAGAAACTGCTTCTCCCATTATCTCAACATTTTTAAAGCCAAACTTCTTTCTAAAATTATCAAACCATCCTTTGCTGGTATTAAATTCTCCAACTTTAGATCCTCTACTTTCCTTTTGCTTTAAGTTGTCATATAATAACTTTGCTTTTTCTTGAATCGTATTAAAGTCTCTAGATATGCCTTTCTTATAGCAATCCTTTATCCACATAAAAGCTACATTTTTAATACAAGATAAAAAAGGTATTTTGCAAAAAGTGCAAGGTTTTTGCACCTGTTGGCATAGCTACAGCAACAGCTTAAGGAATTTCTTTTTCTTCTTTTACAATAGTCCTTACTTTGGATTTATTTATCTTGAAATGGCAGGTAGTCCCAGCTGCAGACCTCAATCTAAGGTACATACCAAGCAATTCAACTTTTTCTTGTGATTGCATGTTTTTTCTCTGTTTCTTGGGAGCACTTTCAGCATCACTAGTGGCACTTCATATGTGTCCCATGGTGTTATTCAAGGTATTTCACTAAACACAGTGAAAAATGTGCAAGAACCATGAGAGATCACTTTTTACTGTGACAGGCAATTTACTGAAAAGAGGAACTACTCCTGCAGAGATGATTAACATCACACAGTGAAACAGGCAATATTTGAACTGACAACATGTTAGCTCACCATAATAGCAACAAGAGAAGGCCATAAAATTATTGCAGTAGTACAATATGTACTACAGTTGATTTTATGCAGTTATGATTTATTACTGCACCTTTATGTTTGCTTACATTTCTCACGACTGTGAATGGTGACATGTATGGTCTGTAAGTGTTTTTGTGTGTGTTTTGATAAGTTTTAACTTTTATAAAAGATTCGTGTATATTTTATGGTATTAAATGATAAAATAGACTAGCATCTACATATATTTTATACATTCATGACATATCTATTTTTTCTTTAATTTTTTTGATATTTCTAAGCTATGTGGTTCATCTGTGAGTTTTTCAAATTGTCACAAATCTCCAAAATATTTTCCAATATATTTACTGGAAAAAATCCACACATACACAGACCCACATAATTCAAACCTGTGTTGTTCAAGTGTCAACTGTATATGTAATCATCCACATGAACTATTTTGAGTCCTTAGCACACACGTATATATGGTATTTGCTATTCTGAATATACATGATGACACGTATATACTGCCATGTTCCAGGTAAGAGGGTTATTGTAACTAGAAAAGTCCTAGTGCCTCTCCTTTAACAGCAAACAGGGCAGTGTCTCAGTAGAGGATTTAAACAACAGGGCTGTTTTATTCGCCCAAGTCTCCAAAACGTAAAAGATAAATGTTTCTTGACTTTTCAGCTGTGATACCAACCAGCATTGGGTAGGTATTACCCACTCCCAGACTTGTCTTGCTGCCACCAATCCAGCCATCCTAATTTATAGGAGACAGAGACTATCACCATGGCATAGCACAGACATGACTAGTGGGGACCTAATTGTGAGGTGGGCAGCCACTCTGATTTGTATCAACTACAGAAATTCCTCTATGGATCTCAGAACAGGTGAAGACCACTTACGTGCATTTCCAACTACGTGGTCATTAGTTACCAGCAATCTGGGGGACTCAGTGGCCTAAGACCTGGGATGCTTGTCCCAGTTTGGTGTACAATCACTCTGATCTACAGGTAATCTGATATTATCATTTAACTATGCCTGTATGTTAGCTCACTCAGTTAAGCAACTTGAGTTCAGGACCTGTGTTCTTTGCATCTTTAATGCTGTATATTTAGTGGGCAATTAACAAATATTGGTTTGATGAAATAGACTAGAGAATCACACAAAGCTGTATCAAAATCAAAATTCTATGAATAATTTATAAGAAAAAATTCTTGAAATTCAAAATGTTTCCATAATGAAAATAAATGTGATGCTTGCAGATCAGATCATATACACAGAACAGAATACATACAAACATACATACAAACAGAATGTCCTAGAAAATTGGATATGAACTGCCTACAGTAAGAGATCCCAAATTTATTTAAGATCACAGCCACTCATAATATTGAGCACTTAAAAAAGCTGGTGGCATTTGAAATAAAATGACTCTTAATGATAGGCAGTAAAGGAAAGGACAGCTAGTTAGGAGGTAAACTGTTATTGGATAGAACATCCTTATAGTCTTCCAAGTTGCATTCAGGGATACAGTTGAAAAGGTCTGTGTGAAAATAAATTCTATATAATATGTTCTAGTTTAAAAAATTATGTAGTTTCTACATTTTTAGGTACTAATGTGCAAATTTGGGCTCAAATTCATTTTAAGGCAACACTAACATGGTTGATAGGTTTTTCTTTTCTGGAAATAAGGTTTTTCTAGATTGCTTCCATGATCCCTCCCAACTCCAAATTTCTGAGTCTATAAACTCCATTGCATCATATAGCTACGTGCTGTTTTAGAAGCATACCATAGCCATAGAAGGTAAAATGACCTTCTATGAACTATTTGGTAGATTCTCCTAGCACATTGTCCCTGGTCCACTGCCACTGTAATCATGGTGCCAGTTGCTGCTATGTTTTCTTTGAAGTTGTAGAAATGAACCACAGGAACCTTCTAACTTTGGAGAAATCACATGTTCTCTTTATTATAATTCTCCTGAGGCCAATGTGATGAGAGACATCAAAGGGATATTTAAAGTCTGTAGCTATTAACACCCCAAATCAAAAAATGTTTTAGCTTGCCTAAGGCTGCCCCTCTGTTACTGAGGACTCCTTTTTAGTACTTGTGACAGAAGATATCTAGAAGCAGGGAGTCTGACTTGAGCACCAAAAGGTTGTCTTAAAATTCACGTTTTATGGCCTCCTCTTCCTATATCTGGTAATTGCAAATGTTTATCATCTTTTATCCTTTTCCGATATTCTATCAAAAGGAAATTAGTGGAAGTATATAAGCAGACACCCAAAGCAGGGGAACTCTCCCTTTCCCTACCTTTTTTTGGATGGCTGAGCACCTTAGCATCTGATTTTTAGGCTTATGGATTTTAAGCATGTACTTCTGTATTTGAGTGTTAGTTCTCCTGTTCCACGTTTCCAGGCCGACATTATCTTCTGTAGAGTGCATGAATCATAGTCCACAACCCCCATATACCGAGCTGATTGCCACTGCTGAGGCTGCCATTGTTTTTGTAGGCCGCTGTAGTTCTCTGCCACTCTCCTCATGCCCTGTGCCCAGTCATGCTGGGTTATAGAAATCTTTAATCTTTGTCAGGGTTGGGAACCCATAGGACTTCAAGGACCTGAGTAATCTCTATTTTGGGGCTATCATACTTCTCTTTTTCTACCTCTCTCGAGCATTCAGTCTCTTCCATCAAATGTTATTTTCCTCAACTGGCTCAGCCTTTTTGGAACACAAAAGCCAGTAAGTCTAGTGAGAGGTTCTTCTGCTTGTTTTTTTGAGACAGTCTCACTTTGTAGCCCTGACTAGAGTGCACTGGTGTCATCATAGCTCACTGCAACCTCAATTTCCTGGGCTCAAGAGATCCTCCTGCCTCAGCCTCTCCAGTAGCTGGGACTACAGGAGTACACCACCATGCCCCACTAATCTTTTTTTTTCTATTTTTAGTAGAGACTGGGTATCCCTTTTGCTCAGGCTGGTCTCGAACTCCTGAGCTCAAGCAACCTTCCCACCTTGGCATCCCAGAGTGCTAGGATTACAGGCATGAGCCACCCTGCCCGGCTTTGCTTTCTTGCTATACACATAAGTCTTCTGAGGTAAGGAAGCAGAGAGGGAAAAACACAGGTGGAAAAAGTTACAGCTCAAAACATTAATATTCAGCTTTATTAATTCAATTCTAGAGGCAATCGTACTTTAAGAAAATAATTTTATAGAAGTATAGTGCTTTTTTTTTGCTATGGAAAGATATTCGCAACATATTGTTTTGACAGGAAGTTAAAAAGCTGTCTATCAGGATGACTTCAATGTTTAAATAGAAAAAAAATATATGTGTCTAAAAAAGTAGGAACAGCTATACATCACCATGAAACAGTGGGCATCTCTGGATATTGCTGGAATCCACACTTCGTAAGCAGCCTTTTAGGTAGCTGAATTGGTGAAGATATCTGAGATTGACTCAGGCCTCACTAACATTGCCTTACTTTCTGTTTTATATTCTTCTGTTTAATATTTTCTGTAATCTCCTGAATAACACCTTAAGACATGAATGTGCTGAATATACAGTGTATTAAGCCCATAGTTTTATTTAGCACATTAGTAAATAAAACGACTTTTAAGTATAGCTATATGAATTCAACAACTAAAAGTTGTTGGATTTTACATCATTCTGAGCTTTGAGAGGAAGGTTGCTCTCCGCATGCGGCTGCAAATTCTGCCTTTTTTGTCTGTAAATAATTAGGAAGACCAAAGGGTACCAGAGATAAGACCTCCTCAGGTCACTTCCCCTCCTCAGGGAGTAATAAAATAATCTTCCCTGGAATGTAGTAATCTGTAACCAAATGAATCCCTGGTCTCCCGTGGAAAATGTTGAGATCTTGCCGAAATTTCTCTGCCTCTGCCTATACAAGTGAAACTTCAGTTTGGACCGCTGACCCCCATTCATTTGGAGTCCGTGTCTCCTGGTGGCTATTCTCAACTTTGAGCGCGAATAAACTCTATATTTAATTATATTTTCTGAACCGCATTATTTAAGGTTGACAGGAAGGGAAGCTGTTATTAGAAGCAACTGTGTCTTGAGATACAGTTGAATGTTTTTCAGGACAAAAAGGGAAAAGGACTACTGAACTGTATGTTTTCTGACTCCAAGGCGTTAGGAAAGTGAAGTAGGAACTTGAAGAAGTTGGGAAAAGTATTGAATCGTACAGCAGTCATCTCTCGGATAATTTCAGTAAGCGGACAAATGCGGGGAGATGAGAGCGAGGAGGCGGGAAAGCAGCAGAGATCGTGCCAGGTGAGTCCTAAGGTTCCCACTAGCTCTCACAGCTGTTAACACTGCTCCCGTTCTCCGGGTACAAGGGCGTGCTAACGCCCTTCCTCCCATGCTCAGTCTAGTACTCTGGTGAGTCCAGGTCTCCAGACGGTAAATAGAAGGAAACTCAGCTCAAGGGAGGGCGGAGCTTGCCCACAAGTGTGCGGGGGTCCCCAGGGCGGGTGGCGACTTCCCGGAGCACGGCACCTATGAGGTGAGACACTGCGCTTTAAAGCCCAGTATCAGGCCCCGCCCGCCTGGCCCACTGAAACCGTCGGCCGCCGGCGCTTCGGCTTGGCCCCAGCCAGGCCCCGCCTCTCTCCGGGCCATTGGCGCCATCCCGCTTCCCCAGGCAGGACCCCAGCCCACGAGGTAGAGCCAGCCGACGCGCCCACAGACTGCAGAGCCGCTCCCGCTAGGCAGCTCCGCAAGCTTCGGAGAGGCCGTCTGTGCCCAGCGCTCAGGCGCAGAAATCGGGCGCCTGCCTCGAACCGAACCCCGCCCCCACCTTCTGTCCGCCGTTTACTTTCGAACAGCGGTCCCGCGTTCTTTCCCATTGGCTGACGCTACGCAGTTGAATGTTGCCTGGATACTGCGCCTGCGCCGCGAGGCTCTGCGAGGCCCCGCCCCGTCTGGGCACCTGAAGTCCTGTGGGGCGGAGGAGGGCGGGACCGCAGAGCTGCTCTCAGCATCTCCCTGGAGACTGTGGAGCTCTGTTTCGGCGCTGTGGAGTCGCATGGTCTCTCTCCTCCGCTCGGTGAGTCCGAGGACCTTCTTTTGGGATCTGACAAGGAGTCTCTGGGTCCCTTTTCTTTCCCTTGTAGCACAGGCTTCTATACTGGGTGCGTTTGGCGGGGAGTCGGGTGGGGGGCGCTGATGATGGAGTGGGTGGCTTTGGGTCCTGCATTCATTCCCTGTTGTCCCAGATGGGGAGTTTGGGGAACCACTTTCCCCTCCCTCCGGTATGGGACTGCATTTCTGGGAGGGAGACGGCCCTTTGTGATGGCGAGGATGAGCTGAGTGGGACTCCACAGAACCAGTCAGCCCCATGGGTGGTGGGAGGAGGTTAGGGGCAGGACGGCGCCGAGGCGATGGCGGTGGAGGCGTATTAGGAGGGAGGCATGAGAGATTGGTTATAAACCTTCGAGAAAGGGAAGGGAAGAGTACTGCCATTTTGAGCCCCTTCTTTGTGCGAGGTTCTCACAGGACTTTACTGGGGTAGGTGTAATTATGCCCATTTTACAGATGTGAAACCTCGGTTTTGAGAGGTATTAGGTAGAACTTGCCTAGGGTCCCACAACATTTAAATGGCAGAATTGAGATGAACAAACGTGTTTATGGGAATAACCTAACAATAGTTACAGTTTTGAGCTGGCAAAGTCTTTTGCTCCCATAGATGTTTCTTGTTCAGGTAACTTTAGGCAATCTAAAGTGACCATGAACGTTTGTTCCGTCATCACCATTGTTGGTTAATATTTTCCAGAGCTCATGAGATACTTGACGCTGTAAAAAGAGGTCCTTTGTGACAGTCTGTTTGGTCACAGGGTGGTTGGGATTTTCAAGCTACAGATGATACATACTGCAACACCAACTGTTGATGTTTGTCATTACTTTTCTAAAAACATAATGAGGCATAGGGAAGGTAAACGTGAAAGGCTGTGAACAATCATTTATATGACACGAGAAAATAAATCTGAAACATTTAAGATAAAATTATTGTAATTTTAGAATAAGAATAAAAGAATCTGGAAAAGTTGGAGAAGATAAAGTATATTCAGTCCCCAAGCCAGGAGATCGACAAAGGAGGTAAGCTCTGGAAGATTAAGTAAATATGAGAAAATATTTGGTAAATTTTTAGAGTGTATGATTTAAATATAAGGTGAAATTTGAAAGTCTCTGGAAAAAAGATACATGTTGGTTGTGTATAAAATTCTAGCCATCTTATCAAAAGAGCATAAAGTGAAAAGTAAACAGCTCCCTCATCTGACCTATAAAGGTAGTCACTGTTAACTCTTCTGTATACTCTTTCAGAAATTTTACAAGTGTTGTGTACATCTCAACACATACAAAGATGGTATTTTATACATACTGATCAGCACATTGCATTTATTAAGTTTTCTGGATACTTTTTCATTATGAATTTACATATCGATCTTTTTTAATGAGCTAGTAGCTATTCACTGAAGGAAAGGTGAGATTTTGATTTTAGGTAAATGTTGGTTTTCACATTGCCTTTCACCAAATATTTTGCTGCATGTTTTCTACCAAATATATTTTTATTTTGGAAAGTATAATGAGCAATTACATCCTTAACTTCTCAAATCAGTTCTTGGTTAAATTGTATCAGTAGTTTCTTTTTTAGTTTGGGGAAACAGGTTGGTACCAAAATGAAAGAAAACAGAACAGTTGGACAAAGAGTTAAAATCAGATCTGACCATAGGATTTTTTTTTTTTAATTTTAAAAGTTATGATGAGCTCTCATTTTTATATATTAAAAAATCTTGTCTTATGTATGTTTATATATGGTGCAGTTGTAGTATTTCTTAAGTAGGTCTTGAATTGCATGAAATATACTTCTTTATCAGGTAGGGCCACAAAGATGTGAGCCCTAATCTGGGTGGTGACACCACTTGAATTTTCCCAGACTTAACAGCTGACTCATTAGAAATCCTGGGGCAAGTCATCTAACTCTATAATGTGGTAAATATAATTTCTTTTCAGAGGCTGTAAGATGTAATGAATGTTTTTATAACCATTTATGTTTAGAGATGAAAGGCAGTAAAGCATATGTGAATTAAAACTTAAAAAATAGTTTACAGGGAGAATGAGCAATGATTTTTTTTGTGCTACTTAATTCATCATTTATTATAATATCTGTTATCTAATATGCTGGTTAGACATTTTGGAGGCTTCATACAGAATCGGTCCCCAGGGGAAAGACTTCATAAAAAGTTTGGAAATTCAGAAGTGTGTTTTTGACCCTTAAACACAAGAAATTAGTGAAATAATTTGTAAGTAGATCATAGCCTTAGGTTTCTTTCTGAGAAGACTTTTTATTTTATATTCATATGTCTTGGTGACTTTTGAAAAGGCAACAGGAAATTTTGAACCACGTACCAATTTTTACATGGGCTTTACTCACTGGAGGAAAATACATTTTACGTGGGTTACTTTTATTTTATTTTTTTGGTTTTTAAAAGCATAGATAGTGCAAGTTGATTCTAAAATTCATTTGGCAGAGGAAAAGCTGGGTAGTAAGCAAGACACTTAAAATTTTTTTTAAGTTTTTCTATTGTGTTAAAATATATGTAACATAAACTTTACCATTTTAGTCATTTTTAAGTGTACAGTTCAGTAGCATCAAACACATTCAGATTTTGTAACCATTACCACCATCTATCTCCAGAACTTTTTCATCTCCCCAAACAAACTGTACCCATTAAACAATGGCTCTGCATCCTCTCCTCCCTCCAGCCCCTGGCAACCGCCATTCTACTGTCTGTCCCTGTGGATTACTTACTGGTTTTGATATTATGTGTCTTTTTCACATCTAATGTGATTAGACATTTTTTTCTCCATTGACTTAAATGAGTTAATTATATTAATAGATTTTTTGTTATTGGATTATAATAGCTTTCTATTTCTGGAAAGAAACCCTACTCCCCTTTTTTTTTCAGAGTGACACTTTTCTAACTTGTAAATTTCTCCTATTGTTTGCTTTATCTTCTTGGGTCAGTTTTGGTAATTTGAACTGACTTAGAGAATAATTTATTTCTTATAGATTTTCAAATATGTTAGCATATAGTTATGCAAGATATTATCTGTAATTTTGTCTTTTTCTGTATTTGGTTTATGTCCTTTTCTCAATGCTAACTTTGTACATTTGTTATCCTTTCTTTTCCTCTCTTAATTGGATGGTATACTTGGATAGTGTATTAATTTATTGCTGTATAATAAATTATCCCCAAATTTAGCAGCTTAGAACAACAAATATTAAAACACAAGCTAGGCTGACGCCACGGCACTCTAGCCCGGGCAACACAGTGAGACTCTGTCTCAAAAAAAAAAAAAAAAAAAAAACACAAATTCTGTGGGTAAGGAGTCTACTTCCTGGGTGGCTTAGGCCCAGGGTCTCATGTGAGTTTGCGCTGAAGCTGTTGGCTGAGGCTATTGTCATTGCAGGATTTCATGGGCCTTAAGTATCTGCTTCCAAGCTCACCTGTGTAGATGTTTGCAGGCTTACCTTCCTTGTGGGATGTTAAGACTTAAGAGCCTTAGTTCTTCACCTTACCAAGTGGAACTACAGCATGGTAGCTTGCTTCCCTTGGTGAGAGTGCTCCACGGCAAAGGGAGAGAAAGCCAGAGCACCCTAGACAGAAGGCACGGTCTTTTACAAAATCTTAGAAATCCTGTCACTTCTGCTGTGTTCTTTGTGTTAGAAGGGAGTGACTGGGACTACTCCACACTCAAGGGGAGGGGATTACAAAAGTACCCAGGAGATAGAGGATGTTGGGGGCCATTTTAGAGGCTATCACAGATTTTATTTAAAGAACCAACTCTCGGGTTTATCAATTCTAGCAGTTTTAAGTTTTCTAATTCATTGTTGTCTTCCATTTCTTGTTAATTCTTTTCTTCTGCTTTTCCTAGGTTTTTGTCCCCCTAACTTTTCTCTTTAGTTGAATCTGCATTTTATGATCCTTTTTGTTTGGTAATGAAAATATTTGGTGTCAGCACTGCCCTATAGAATTGTTTTTTAACTGTAGATTTTGCTGAGAGTATTTTTACTGTTTCACATGAATAGATTATGTCTTGGCTTTGTGCAGAATTGTCAGGCCATACCCTTTTCCTTCCAGACCATGTGGACATTGCTACATTGTCTTCTAGCATTCCTTATTGCTGGAGATGTTCTGGTTATCTCCTGCTGGGTAACAAACAACTGAAAGCTTGCCTGGCCAGATGTGTAAGATGGCTTTTTCACTTACATGTCTGGCACCTCATTGCTCCTCTACTTGGCTTCTCTCTTCAGCAGAGTAGCTGAACTTCTTACACAGCAGTTTGTGGCTCCAAGAGGCAACAACGTGCCAGGCTAGTTAAGAGCTATACTCAGAATTCACAGTGTCACACTTGTACTGTATCCTGTTGGTCAAAGTAGTCACATGGCCTGCACAAATTTTTCTGGGGAGAGAGTAGATTTCATTTCTTGATGACTGGGTAGGAAGTAGCAGCAAAGTCACATTACAGAACAGCATATGTGGGAGATAATTGTGGCCATTCTGGTTTTATTTGGAAATTACAGTATCCCAGAGGAGAATGCTGGGACCAATATGTTTTTGTTTTCCTTTTTTCATCTTGCTTTTCTGCCTGGATGCTTTATTTCTTTGTCTTTAAAATTTTGTTATAGCCAGGAGCGGTGGCTCACGCCTGTAATCCTAGCACTCTGGGAGGCTGAGGCGGGCTGATCGTTCTGAGCTCAGGAGTTCGAGACCGGCCTGAGCAAGAGCGAGACCCCGTCTCTACCAAAAATAGAAAGAAAATTAATTGGACAGCTAAAAATATATAGAGAAAAAAAATTAGCCGGGCATGGTGGCACATGCCTGTAGTCCCAGCTACTCGGGAGGCTGAGACAGTAGGATTGCTCGAGCCCAGGAGTTTGAGGTTGCTGTGAGCTAGGCTGACGCCAGGGCACTCGCCCCAGGCAAGAGAGTGAGACTCTGTCTCAAAAAAAAAAAAAAAAAAAAAATTTTGTTATATTTTTAATTGCTTGTTAATAGTTAAAAGTGAAACCACTATTTATGTTTGTAATGAAAAGCAGATTTCTGCTGTCTAGAGGCAATCGCTTTTATCTTTTAACTATTTCTTTTGGTATTTTCTTTTATATTTCTAAATAATATGCTTTTACTGTGGTTTCTTTATTTTTCATTTTTAAGTATGTATTGACCGTCTTAGAAGGATGTCACTCTTTTTGGTAAAACAAATATTAATATTTGATATTTATACTATTATGTCTATGTTAATATGACAACTGAGCCATATAATATGGTATCTCTACTCTTTTCGTTATCACCTTTTCCGAAATTTAGTTTTCTTATTACTTCTCAGTATGTTCAGATGCATCAAGTATTCTGCCAGTTCTATTTATTTACTTAAGACATCCCTCTTGGATCTGTCTTCCTCTTCCAGACTGCTTGTTCTCTAGGCCTACACAGTTGTCTTGGGCTTTTATTCACCATTATCCTGGTGAGAATTCTTGCTTTTCTTTTCTCCCTGCAGTAGCTTCTTTAGAAAGAGTTGGCAGGGGATTGTTTATTTTTGAGACCCTTCACATCAAATTGTCTTTATATCAAAATAGATTTTTTTTTTCCTGGGTATAGGAATTTTAGGTTCCATTTAGGAAGTACATTTTTCCTGAGAATATCAAAGACATTGCTTCATTTTCTTCTGGTTTCCAGGATTGTTATTGATGTTTTCACTGTTTGGAAACTTTATAGCATAGCTAAATCCAAGATGTTTACCCTAGAAAATAAGTAAAGTTCTTTGCTCTTTTTCTTCCTCTCAGGAGCCTAGGATGGTTATGGAAAATTTCTGGTGCATAAAATTTCATACTGGTTTCTGAAAGAACTGGCGGTAAGCATGATAGCCACCTATATCTTATACCTCAGGAAGCAAACAGTCAGAAAGTTCCTGGCCTTCCAAAGTTATTTTTCAGCTAAGCTTGCTTCTCGTAACCAGTTCTCATTTCTCTTGGATTTGTTGCCTAAAATCAGTTTTTATAATATTAAATCAGCAGGAAGGTAGCCCGAGAATAGAATTTGATTTCTGTGATCTTCAACTTATCCACAAATTTCTGGTTAAAAATTAATTTATTAAAAATTTTACAGATGATAGCAGTAAGTTTGATACCTTGATTTTCACTTTTAGGAGATGACATTTTCTTTAAGATATTATGGTGAATAGTCTCATTCTAAAGAAAGTTGAGTTTTTAGGCTCTTAAATGGATTCACAGAAAAGTTGTTCCCTGGCTTTTTACAAGGATAGAACAGGGCTTTGGGCTGGGTGTGGTGGCTCACATCTGTAATCCCAGCATTTTGGGAAGCCAAGGCAGCAGGATTCCTTGAGGCCAGAAGTTCGAGACCAGCCTGGGTAACATAGTAAGACCTCATCTCTACTAAAAAAAAAAGAGAGAGAAAGAAAAGAAAAGGAAAAGAAAAGAAAGAAAGAAAGACAGGAAAGAAGGAAAGAAAGAAAGAAAAGAAAGAAAGAAAAGGAAAGGAAAGAAAAGAAAGAATGAATAGGGCTCTGGAGAGAAAAGTTAGATTCTGTTTTAGGGCTAGTTTTGCTACTTAAACATTAAATAGATCTAATTGTAGCATTAATTCTAGATCGAATGCTGTAATTCAATGTCCACTGTTCAAACTTTATTCCTTGCAAAGTGCTATTTTGTTTATTCCTTCATTGTGAATTCTGACACCACTGAAATACTCTTGAGAATCACATTTGTTTTTCTTGGCTGGTTTTTGTAATGACTTCAGAGCTCTCTGTAGGTGTAGGGCAAAATTGTAAAGTCTTCCCAGTGTGCAATCACTTGAATTTATCTACAGTGAATGTTATCTTCTGTACTGTTGCTCAATTGCTTGGTTTCCTGGAATGCTTCATAGTTCAAGCTTAGTCTCTGTGACACATTTTGGCTCATTAGGGATCTGAATATTGTCAGTCTGAATGAGTATTTTCTGATGGACTTTCCCATTACAGCTTTTCCTAAGCAGAGTAGAGATTTTGCTATTAAAAAAACAACAAAAACAACAACGAAAAACTAAGATCTGTGTTAACACTGGTCTCTTGAAAGACAGTTGTTCCTTGAACCAATAGTGAGTTAAATGACTACTTAAGTTCTGTGTTTAGGTTATAGGAATGTAACCACAGTTCAGACACTATTCCTGCCCTTATAGGTGGCTTACATTCTAATGTATACAAAAATGTTACAAAATTCTTTTAAATAAAATCCCTTTAACTGGTATGAAGTAAAAGTGCAGTGCTAAATGAGACTAACAGTGGAATTTGGGGAAGAGGCAGGCTCAAATTGAGACTTGAAGGGTAGGTAAGAGTTTGGCAGGTGGTTAAAATGAGGAGCCAAGAGCTAAAAAGTCTACAGGGGTTTTATGTTTATTAAAAGTACAATTAGTTTTTTTTAGATGCTGTTTTCACGAACTTTTAATTTTATAAGTTAGTTTTATAGAGGGTGACTTGGTAACTTTTTATATTTTACTTGAATGGCACTTGGGTTTTTTTGTTTTGTTTTAGGTTCTTTAAACAGTGGTGTACCTTGATTTTTCTCTATCAAAGGATAAGTCAGTCCTTAGGATTGTGGCATGCACTGAGGATAGGTATGAAGGAAAACCGTAAGAGGTGGTAGGGTGAAAAAAACTATCAGCCTTCTGTTGGAAATACAATAATAGCTTGCCAGGTTACTGGTGTCTGAGTGGTATGGTAACTATTGCTGGGTTTCTTTTTCTGTCTCAGGGAAATAACTCAAGAGACTTTTTCATGAAGGAAAGATGACTAATGGTGTGCTTTATGTTCTTTACATTAGTACTCAAGTTTTTCACTTAAAAATTAAGTCAGTATTCAGTTACCACAAACTCTTCATCTTTCATTTGATTTTTGTTGTAAGGACTAATCTACATTTTTTCGCCTTCTAAATCTTCAAGTTAAAATTGCTTTGGAAAACTATGTTATGCTGATCCCAGGCTTTAAGCATACTTGTATTCTAATTCAAGAAGCTAAGAAATTTATAGTAACTTGCTTTAGAAACTATGATTGAGCTAACTGGAGCACAGCATGTTTCCTTCTTTTGAGTTAGAGAATATAATTTTGTTAAGCCTAAGTTGTGATGTTATGTAATAGAAATATTTAGTTTTGCCTCTCCATTGTATGTGCATAGTTTTGATTTTGGCGCCTTAGAATGTTAAAAAGTTGAACAGACTGGTTGTAATCATTAAGAAAATTTTAACAACAGACCACTTTGAATTTTACCTAGTCTTCATTATATGGAAATAAATTTAAATAACTTAAATTTTAAGCATTTTATTAGAAATTAATTGAAATTGTTGTTTGGGATGACTTTTGTCCTAAAGGAATAAACTCTTAAAGATTATCAATCATTCAATATTATATATATTAGGAATTGAATTGAATTGAATATATTAGGAATTGAATTGAATTATATATATTAGGAATTGAATTGAATTGAATTGAATCATTCAATATTATATATATTAGGAATTGAATTGAATATATATATTATATATATTAGGAAGCTTCATTTTAAAAATCTTAGTAAATAACCTTAGTTGTCCTTTTAAATGACAAGCATGGTATATTAACAATTTGGAAGTTAACAGCTAAAACTTTACAAAATATGTACAGATGTCTTTATTATATATATGTACTTAAAATACTTTTTTCTCTTGACAGGAAATGCACAATTTTGAGGATGAGTTAACGTGTCCCATTTGTTACAGTATTTTTGAAGATCCTCGTGTACTACCATGCTCTCATACATTTTGTAGAAATTGTTTGGAAAACGTTCTTCAGGCATCTGGTAACTTTTATATATGGAGACCTTTACGAATTCCACTCAAGTGCCCTAACTGCAGAAGTATTATTGAAATCGCTCCAACTGGTATTGAATCTTTACCTGTTAATTTTGCATTGAGGGCTATTATTGAGAAGTACCAGCAAGAAGACCATCCAGATATCGTCACCTGCCCTGAACATTACAGGCAACCATTAAATGTTTATTGCCTACTAGATAAAAAATTGGTTTGTGGTCATTGCCTTACCATAGGTCAACACCATGGTCATCCTATAGATGACCTTCAAAGTGCCTATCTGAAAGAAAAGGACACTCCACAAAAACTGCTTGAACAGTTAACTGACACACATTGGACAGATCTTACTCATCTTATTGAAAAGCTGGAAGAACAAAAATCTCTTTCTGAGAAAATGGTCCAAGGTGAGAAGGAAGTTGTTCTCCAGTATTTTAAGGAGCTTAGTGATACATTAGAACAGAAAAAAAAAATTTTCCTGACAGCTCTCTGTGATGTTGGCAATCTGATTAATCAAGAATATACTCCGCAAATTGAAAGAATGAAAGAAATCAGAGAGCAGCAGCTTGAACTAATGACACTGACAACATCTTTACAAGAAGAGTCTCCACTTAAATTTCTTGAAAAAGTCGATGATGTCCGCCAACGTGTGCAGATCTTAAAACAAAGCCCACTTCCTGAGGTCCAACCTGTTGAAATTTATCCTCGAGTAAGCAAAGTATTAAAAGAAGAATGGAACAGAACAGA
Source organism: Indri indri (assembly GCA_004363605.1). NCBI lineage: Eukaryota > Metazoa > Chordata > Mammalia > Primates > Indriidae > Indri > Indri indri. The sequence goes on along the minus strand of RJWJ010004823.1, from coordinate 47,648 downwards.
AGTTGGACAAATTAAGAAAGTGCTCATTCCTGAAATGAAAATTTCTTCAAAAAGGATGCCATGTTCCTGGCCTGAAAAGGATGAAAAAGAAGTTGAATTTTTTAAAATTTTAAATATTGTTGTAGTTACACTGATTTCAGTGATACTGATGTTAATACTCTTTTTCAACCAACACATAATAACCTTTTTAAATGAAATCACTTCAATATGTTTTTCTGAAGTCTCTCTATCTGTTTACCAAAGTTTATCTAACAATGTGCATGATTTAAAGAATGTATTATGTCACCCTTTATATTTACTGAAGGAATTTATGTGGAAAATAGTTTCTCATTGAGAACTTACATCTGAATTATTTAAATGGTCTTACTCTATATAGCAGAGACTAACCATTGCTAAATGGACAAATAGGGGTAGCATGGACAAATAAGTAGCATACTAAGCTTCATTAGAGTTGCAACAAATATATAGAAATGTTATACCTTTTATGCTTCTGTAGGTTAGAAATGATATGTCAAAATTAGAAATGAGGCAGCATCTGAAATATTCAAATCATTATTAGAAAGTAAAGTCTGCTAATTACTTGATTTGAATATTATTATCCCATTTTTATTGGCTTCATGGAAGTTGACTTAATGTTGCTGTGACATTTAAACATTCTTGCACTAATATTTTACCATTATTATATACTGCAGTAAGTTGGCTTTGCAGTTCTTTAGCTTTTAGGTTAAAAGATGGCAAGATGCTCAAAAAGGTTAGTAAGAGAGGTTTTAAAATCAAGCAGCAGAGCCTAAACGTGATAAGGCATTATTTATTTAAACATCTTTTGATCAATATACCTGGACCATATAGCTAATGTGTTTTAGATAAAGAGCCCTAAAATGTTTATCAACATTGATTCCAAATAAAGTTATTGCTTTTGGATTATGTAAGTTAGGGAACAGTGGCATTTTCTAATACTTGTCACATATTCTATGATTTGTGTAAATTGATTTTAAGATTATATTTGACTTTTGTATTTTCACATCAGTTTTTGGGAAAAAACCCAAACATACTAGAACAGAGTCATATTGGTGACATATTCCACCCTCGACAGGTTTTGATGGCATTATGTGAACTTTAGTCATCTTAAAAACTGTTCTAAATTACCTGCCAAATTCCCTCTAATGCTATTGTGGAAGTACCAGCAATTTAATCTTACATTTCTTGAATTTAAGAATTTATGTCAAAACTCTTTAGTTCCCTTAACAGGGATTGGAGTTCTAATACTTGTGGTAGGCAGGGCTTTTGGCCCATTGTCCATGCAACCCCAAGTGTAAACTGACTGACTGTCCAGAAATCTTGAATGGGCTGCTCTTGGATCACCATCTCTAGGAACCTTACTTAGTTCAAAAAGACTTTCCAGGTCAGATTAGGGAATGCTCCTGGGCCTACAGATTACATGTAAGTAAACTATCATGAATAAATATAGTTGTATTTAGGGAGCTAGTTCTAAAACTCTCCTACATTCCTATCTGCTGAAAGTCTTAATTGTCAATTTATGATTAGAATCAGACTACCTAGCACAATTAACTATTGTATGGGCAAAGAACAATAGGGTATACAGGTGGTGAAGAGAGATATATTCAGCTATTAAAATATAAATAAAATTAACTTTTGACTGAAGTTAGTGATTTGATTTACTTAAAATATTAGTCACACCAGGAAAGTGCCCTGTACTTTTGAATAAATATAAATATTAGTAAGCCCTGGAATGTATGTTAGCCATTATGCGTCAAGCACTTAATCTCACATATCTGTTGTATTTTTAACCTCCACTTTTTGTAGATGAGGAAACAAACAAAAAAGTAATTTGCCCAAGGCCATACACTAGTATGTGGGAGAGCCCATGCATTTTTTTTTTTCCCAAGGTAAAAAGCAGTTTACTTCACCTTGTACCACTTAAAAGGGGGATGATTATCAGTAGAACTTTTTGAATACATGGGCAATGTTTTTCACATTTGAATAGAGCATTTACTGTGTAATAAGTATGCCAGTTTTTACTTTTATTTCAGGATATTGAGGGTACATTTTATGTCTTTGCCTCACCCAAGCGAGGATTAGAGGCATGCCCTTCCCCTCTACAATGCTCACCTCCTCCATTAGTTGAGTTTACCCCCCCCCCAACCCCCTAATCCCTGAAGAATATTACTACTTTCTTTTCAGAGTTCATGCTGTCACACTGCCTTTAAAGGATCTAAGTAGGCCAAGATTAATGTCAATAAATTAAGGTTTATAATCTGTGTTAAGAATCAAGCATATGCCTATTAACACCATTTTAGGCTTGACATTAATATTTTGTAACTTGCCAGTTTTTAGTAAACAAAACTTTTATTTTTTGATGAATTTTATGAAGTATGCATTAATAAAGTATACAAGTAACTGATTCTTACACATTCTGTTCTTTTGTATTTTTGGCAAAGGATAAGATTGTATAAAGCATATAATCTTGAAATATTTCTAAGTTTTATGTGTAAAAAAGTATGTATTTTAATAAACTCATTTTGATATTTTATTTGCACTGAGTGGCTTAAGACACTCAAACTCAGGAGTGGTACCTTTGGAATTTTCATATGGGTTCTGGGTATTTTCTGTTTTAACTCTTTAAAACAGTACTGAACTCTATTGTATTATTAATGAAAGTATTAAAAATTCCTTTCACTTCTCTCACCAATGAAAATGATAAGGGAAAAGTAAAAAATACTATTTTCTTGATTTAAAACAAATGACCATGCTTGAATTTCAGATCTTGCTTTATTTAAGTCCATGCTACTAATGTATTTACATTTTTATGCTGTATTATGATACAAACTGTGTGGTAGATTATTTTTTTGGTTATCACTCTTGTTGCCCAGGCTGGAGTGCAGTGACATGATCATAGATAGTTCACTGTTACATTGAACTCCGGGTCTCAAGTGATCCTCCTGTCCAAGCCAAGCCAAGAACGTTGGGACCACAGGCGTGAACCATTGTGCCCACCCCTGATGGATTTTTAATACTTAAACAATGGTCCACTAAATAATGAAATAGTTAGCTCTTTAATTCTTTAGGGTTAAGTATCTAGAAATGGGTAAAGAATTTTGATTCAATTACCAAAATTCCCATGGAACCCAAGTGGTGCCAACTTATTTCCGCCAGTAGCATTATAACATTTTTGAGCCAATACAGTGTAAACAATCCTAACAATTCAATAGGCAAACATTCAAGACATCTTACTTTCCTCCTAAGGAAGGAAGTTAACCTCCATATACATATGCTTGATTTATAATGGGGCAACATCCAGATAAAACTAAGTTAAGAATGTCTACTTCATTCTTAAGAAGCAACTATAGTGGGGTATTTTTCAAATCATGATACAAACTAGTTATGTTCAGACATTGCTTTAGTTTACTGGCTCTATTGCAAATAAGTTTCAAATAGTCAAACACAACAAGTTTTAGAAAAGCATACGATATTTAAATTCACATTCCTATAACTCAGAATGACTGGTTTAACAAAAAAGTTCCCATTATTTGGGTAATAAATACAGTGATTGTCTAAATTAGCAAATAAAGCAAAGTCCTTTAAGAATTTATCCAACATTAGTTGGCAGGCTTTCTAGTATAGGTGAAAGGTCCATGAAGGTATGCTGAACCTTGTTGGCAGGAGTGAGAATCAAAGTCACCTGACCCTCCAGGTATCTTATTTTTCTCATAGTCTATTACAAAATTATCAGATTCTTACAATCTCCTACAAGTATAGAGAATATTTTATTAAACTTTATAAAAATGACTCTTAATAACATAAAATAGAATCATTTTGTGATCCAGTTTAGGAATATGTATTTAATACAAGTCATAATCCTTTACAAAAAGAAAAATGAGTAATACACTGAATAGATGCCAATTCAATTTGAAGAGTCTTCAGTACGAAAAAGCTCAACAAAGTCCTTTAGATGCAATTTCTTTTGGGTTTACTGCAACACTTTTTGTTATATTGTATGTCTTGTAAATTCCAATAAGTCTGTCTGAAATCTCAAACATATTATTTCGAAGAGAAATTATTATGAACTGGGCATTTTTTGTTTGTTCCTAAAAAAAGAAAAAAAAAAGTTAAAAACATTAAGTAATAATGGGAAAATCACATAATAAACATGTAACATCAAATATTTCTTGGACAATAAATGATACCAGAAGACATGCAGTTAGAGAGTAGAGAAAATGCTCAATAGGAAGAAATAAGTCAAAGAATTCTGGGACAAAAACTCCTAAATGATCACTTACATATATATAAAATGCAACAATGGACACATTTTTAAAATCAAGGGCAGCATCAATCTCGTCCATGAAGTAAAGGGGAGTAGGTTTGTAGTGGTGAAGAGCAAATACTAAAGCCAATGAACTAAGTGTTTTCTCTCCTCCTGAAAGGTTAAAGATCTTCTTCCAACTTTTCTTAGGTGGTCGGACACTGAAATAATTAAGAAAACTTAGTCAAATTACTTGTAAAGCTAAAGTTAAGACTTCATGATTTGTTTTCCATAACCGACTTCTACCACCTTCCTCCTTGGGAATTAATCTCTAATTTACTTTTCACAGACTTGAACTATTTTTTCTGGTTATTTTATAAAAACATTGGAGGATGAGCACATTTTACCATGTACCAAAATTTTAAGATTTAAACAGCAAGCTAAGTACTTCTTGCTATTCCCCTTATCAAATGCAATTTTCATTCCTGATATTAAACTTGACATGGCTTGAAAATTAAAAAAAGATGAACCAGACAAATATTTTGTAAAGGTTATTTGCTGTGTGCCCCTGTAAACTATTAGTATAAAAAGCATGTAAACAAAATAGTATTTATTATTAAATAAAACAAGCTGTAGATCTTGCCTTCACATCCCACCAGCCAAGAAATACTAAGAGTTTGGAGAATATATACAGATAGGTAAGAGGAGGATTAAAAACTCAGTATAATTACAAACCTGAACATGATTCCTTCAGAGAAAGGATCCAAGCTATCTACAAGCTCCAGTTCAGCATCACCTCCCAAGGTAAGCATTTGGTAATTTTCCTTTAATTTATTTGTTATTATGTAAAACCCTGCCATAAATTCATTAAGCCTTTGTTTCCGAAGATCTTCATACGCCTGTCTAAAATTATCTCTCTCAGAAGTAATTTTGTCCAATTCTGCTACTCGTTGCAAATATAATTCTTCCTGTGAAAAGAATATTATGTTAGGAAAAAAATCTACTTGGATATAAATTTGACATGAAAATCAGCATTGCTAATTATGTAAAACTAAAGGCCAGAATTTAGGCTAAGGACTATAAAGAATTTCTGACTAGTATACATAAACAGTTCATTCATACCTTCTTTTTATACTCTGCGATGGCACCAAGGTTTGGTTTCATTTCATGACACTGGGCTTCCAAAAGTGCAATTTGATTTGTTATAGAATCTGGATTCTTGATTGCTTCAAGATCCTCTGGGTTTAGGACTAAAACCTCTTCAACAGGATTATCTTCTATGGGATGCAATGATATTTTTGAAATCTAGAAGTTTGATTTAGGTGAGAGAGAAAGCACAATACTACAATTAATTGTTAAAAGAAACCCAAGACAAATTATACAAGTACAAAAACAACAGTTGTGACTAATTTGTAACTATTTTTTAAACCCTCCTTTCCATAAAGAATATGTTAAAATCAAAGTTAAATGGTAACAATCTCACCTCTTTTTGCCAATATTTTATTTTTGAATTATGTTCAGCAATGTGACCATCTATTTGTTCAAGTTTCAACTTAATACTAAGTGCATCTTTTTGAAGAGCATGCTCACTTTCTTGAATAACTTTTAGCTCTTGAAGTAGATTACGATGTTCTTTCTGGACCTCTGGTAAGGATTCCTAAAGATCAAAAACTTTTACAAATATGATCTTCCCAATAGAACAGGCATTTTCACATTTCAAAGAAGGAGTTAGCAATCTCTCCCAATGCGCCTTCCATTTTAAATTAATTAAAACATTTTAGTAGATAGAAGAGTTATAATATGGTACTCATATCTTTATTGTACAAATAAAAGTTTATAGTTAGATGACTTTTAACCTATTGAGTGCTTACTATATTCAAGGCACTGATGTCATATCCAACTTACTAATTTCTTCAAATATCATCCCCTCAAAAGAAGTCTTACCTTTGCAGCATTTGTGTTCTTTATGACTTCTGCTGCTCTGTCTTCAATACTTTTTAGTTCTGCTGTTAAGTCATCTACTTCTTTCTCAGTATCTTTTATTTCTTTCTCTGTGCGAGAGACAGACTCTTGTGCCTTTTTAAGGTTTCTAAAGAAACAAAATGATGCTTAAAAATGTAGTAATTCTGCTTCTGAACACCCACAGAATTTTTCATGACATTTAATGTGACTTTTTTTTTTAACAGATTTCTAAATTCATGATTTACTAAACCATCCTTAAATAAGTTTTTATAGGTTTATATAAACACTTGTGGGATGAGTTATATATTAAACTCAATATAAATGAATGAGTCTTCCTTATATAATACAAACTTCTAATATCATCCACTCTAATGCAAAGTTGTCCAGTAGATTATTCTTAAATTTCTATACCCAAGAGGGCGTACCTTTAAATAATTACCCCCTAGTTCAAGACAGGGTAACAAGTACTTCCCAAAAGGGTGGGCCCTATTTTTCCCTTAATAAAGTTATTTCTACTTTGACAAATATGTTTAAGCATACTTCTGTTAAAAATCAATAAAAATGATCTATTAGTTCCTAATCTTTGAGCAAAAGGCACTGAATTAACCAGGTAATCAATTTGTTATAATCTTAAGAAAAAAGAAATAGCTGTTTAAATTTCCATGTTTTATATACATACTAAACTTTATTTTAGAAACACTTCAATAAACACTCTAAAAATTAATTTTAAAACAAGACAAATGGATAAAATTATTTTAGTTGAGACAATGAAATCTTCTAGCTAATTAAAAATTTAAGTTACCAAGACAATTTTGCTAAGAGATTCTCATTCTTGACTCTTTTACTTATTCCCTTATGGCCTACATCTATTTAACTTAAGCACCAACTACTCCCCTAAACTAGAGAAACAAAACTCTGATTTCTATGCCCTCATAACAACTGAGGTGTCATACAGCATAATTGCACTTTCCCGAGGGATACCTGTTGACCAGTTTTTAAAATTGGCCATATGATAAAGTCCTATTAGGTAATAACGTGTCAGATAGGTTTAACAAGTAATAGTAAGAAGAACATTAACGGAACATTACATTTAAACATTAACCCTTTTCCCATATGGAGGTATGGAAGGGAAAGACAGGTTAGGGTAGTATGCATACTCTACCTGTCAGCAGTCTTGATTGCTACTTGAGCTTTAGTAATAGCAGAAGCACATTCATCTAATTGCTTATTTATTTTATCAAGTTTGTCTTGTTGGGCCTTGAGTTTATGGTTATTGATTTCTACGATGATATTATGTAAGCGTTTAACTTCAGCTTCTACTTTACCAGCTTTCTCAGCCACGCCATCATATTCTGAAATTAAAAAATAAAGAACTTAATTTGTGTTTCTATGCTAATGAGCATCACGTTAGATGTAAATTTCTTCAATGACTTCACATGATGCATGAAAAATCATTTTAAAAATTTGGGGAAAAGCACCGTTAAAAGAACCAGAATATCCTATGTCAGAACAATGGTGTTATAACAACACACAAAGTTAAATTCTCTGGCTTGGCTGTTAACATGCCCATTTATTTCTTAATGGCTTCATGTTCTTAGCTTCTTTTCAAAGTTACTTTCAACTTTCTCTTAGGGTATTTCCTGGACTATTGGCTGCATAATGATTTTTAGCCATAAATTATGTGTCTGACTCAATATTAATTTGCCCACGAAGAAACTGTGGTTATTTTCTTTTGCTAACCTAAATTAGCAGTCCACCACGTCATAACAAAATGGAGGAGATATGATGAACTGGTGCTCTTCCCTGTAACAAAGTTAACATCTCCCAGATTCCCATGCACCTAGGGTTCGGACATAATCTAGGTCCATTCAATCAAAAGTACCTGAATAATTTGGAAGGCATAAGTGATGAATTGGATGTTTCTGTTGGCAAACAGTCACACGAAAGTCTGAATTTTCTGTGATGGAGTCAGAGGTTCTGACATCCAGTCAATAGCTTTGTGAGTATTGGCAGGCAGTGGCATCAACTTTGATCATGTGAATTATAGTGGGTACAATGTGCTTTTGTTGGTCGTAGTTGTAGTGGACATCTTCCCAACTGGAGAGGATTCTATTTGGAGAGGAGGCAGTAGCTCCTTTGATGGTTCTGCAGGGCAGCTCTGGAAATTATTCTTGAATGTTCAATCTAGAAACTTTCTTTAGCTATCCCAATGATTCTGTAAACAATCTAATACCCTGTTTACACACATAACACACATGGGCATATACACCACACAAATCCTAGTTACACCAGCCTGAGTGGATTCTGTTCGCTATATTTGAATCCTAATCACTACATAATACAGGAAGGATGAAGAGATGGCAAAAAGGTGGGGAATTCAAGCTATCAAGAATACCTACATCTAGAAAGGCAATCAGAAATGGTGAGCTAACTGGTGGAAAGGGATTCCCACGAAGTTCCTGAGGGTATATGGGTATTTGGCACAGGAAGAGGAAAGTAGGATTTGCTGAGAGAAAAGGACTGGACAGATAAAACTACTGTTTTCCTCTCTTCTGTCTTTTCTCTCTTGTTAGGCAGATATTGGAATTTCAAGATCTCCCAAATCTCTTAACTTCTGATTTCTTTATCTTTTTGCACTACATTATCAGAGAATTCTTTAGCCTGATTTTTCAGCCCATCTATTGAGTTTAATTCCAACACTCTACTTAATTTCTGAGATCACTATCTGGGTCTTTAAAACACACAAACAAAAGACTCTGCCTTTTTGGCTGGCTTACAGATTCCTTGTTTTCCTAAGGACATTATTAACAAATATATGCAAGTCCTAATATATTGCTAACACTAGTAATTGCTGTTTTCAGGTCTACTTTACTGCATTTGTTGATGGAATTGTCTTGCTCACAGTGATGTTCTCTGAGGTTGAAATTCCATTAAGCTGTCTGTGGGCTTGGCTCACTTGTGGGGTAGAGCACCACCACTTAGAATAATTAGAGAGTAGGTCAGGTATGCAGCTGGGAAGGCTTCTATCCTGAATCTCCTCCCAAAGAGATTCTTTAGAGCATTTTCCTTCTTGTTTTTAAGTACCCACCATATATCTACAGTAGCATGTCTACTAGAAGTAGGAGGGAAAAACTGTGACATATATAGTCTGTAATTCTGAAGCCACTATTCTATATGTAGCAATTTATCTTAAAAAAGTTTGTATAGATTTAGATAGAATTTACTATGGCCATTATTTAAAAATATAAATATGTTCAAGAGTATAAAACTATAGTCATAAGTCATTATGTTTTCCCTGAATTACTGCAATAGCACCCCAATTTCCCTGCTTCCATCTTGCCCCCCTTACTCTACTGTTTGCACATTAGCCAGAGAGATAACTTTTCAAGCATAAGTTAATGTAAAAGGAAATATTTAATCTTAAAGATATGCTCACACAAGTGGGTCCTCAACAGTCCACTGATAATATTTAGCATTTCTATGAGGAGATTATATAGAGTCCCTAACAAAGTCAAGGATTCCTTTTCAAATAAGAACACAGATACACATTTTTGGCCTTTCGATTGACCCTTACATACCATCAAAACAGTCACAAAAAATACTGATGTATATAGGCAAAGGAGAATATGGATGAAGGCCCCATGGGATCTGGATTCCTCCATCCTTTATTCTAGCTACAGTGGTTTCCTTTTGCTCCTAGCATACTCCTGGCTGAGAGCTTTTGCATTTATTCCTCTACACTCTTCTTGGAATGCTTTTCTCCCAAATATCCACTTGGTTATTAGTACTCACGTTTCCTTTGGGTCTCTACTCAAATATCTCTGTACCATATTAAATGTGTGCTCCTTGAAAAGAGACTTTATTTTGTTCATTCCTCTATCGATAGCACCTAAAACAAAGCCTGGCCAGTAGCAGATGCCTATTTGAATGAATGCTTGAATATTAAAAGTGCAGATAAATATGGATACACACAAAAATTAACATGGGTATCCATTTATGATGTGCATAGTAGTCACCCGTCTACTTAACACCTTTTTATCTCTTTCTTTTGAAAGTAAATTCCCCCATTTTTGAAGCATTCAGACAATTGCTCCAATTCCACTCTTATTAGTTCTTTTGAATGGACAATCAGTATTTATTTTCCTTTGCTCACAAACTGTAAAAACAGGGGTCCTTCTTAGAATATAATGAAGGTTTGCTGTTGTTTGCTGGGGTCACTAGCTAAGATATAAGCCAGGAAGTAGTTTGTGGTATAACCCACCTTTCCCCTCTCCTGCAGTAAGATGCACACCTATGTTTGAAGCCAACATGGAAAAAGCAGCAGAGTTGCTCAAATGCATGTTAAGGCTATAAAGCCAACTCTACCTATGAGCCTACGATATGAATTCCCTTTCCTCAATAAAGGCTATTTTGGCAGAACACTTATACGTGTATATGTGCACAAGAACAAAAAGTTTGAAAGGAAGATAAATTTAAGTTTTCAAATAAGCAGTTTTTTTCATGTGCTTACCATTTATTTGTTGTGTCTATTGTTTGAGTGATTTAGTTTCTCCAAATCCTCAGTTTTCTACATCTGTAACTACTGTCTTGAGGGTTTTTGCAAAGATCAGGGCCAAAGTATACAAAGTATGAAATTAAGAGCATGAGCTCCGGAATCAGACTATACCACCTATTCCTATACTACCACTTGCTGTGTGGCCTGAAGCAAATTATATACACACCACTCTGTGCCTCAGTTTCTTTATTTGTCAAATGAGGCTATCAACAGTAATTATTTTGCAGGCTTATGAGAATTAAATAACAAAAATTATAAAATAGTGCAATGACTTGTACCTAATACATCTAGCTATATTACTCTACAAACTGCTATCTTAAACACTGCAAACTTTGACAATCTCAAAAAAATGTTTCTATTTTTAAACATACCTGTTTTGAAAGCACTAACATTTTCTTCTAGCAATTTCTGCCTTTTTTTGTCAGGAGCTGTAGCAAGTACATTAGCTTCAAGTTCCTTAACTTGGATGTTCAAATATTCTTCTTGCTCTGTTAAACGCTACAGAAATGTTTTAACATTTAAGGTCAATATTTTAACTTAGTAACAATAACATTTGCTTTAAATATTTTGAATTTTAAAAAAGGGCATGTAAAATCTTTAAGAAAAAGATAAACACCAATAAGGGCAGAAAACATGAATATAAAAAATGAAAATGGCCAACAAACATGAAATGACGTATAAGCTCATTACAAGTTTAAAAGCCATTTTTAGATCACAAGGTAGTAAATTTACAACATTTTTAATACTACCCAAGTGTTCAAAGACTTTGAAAAATAAATATTCACATATGCTACTAGTACTGCATTAAAAATTTATTTTTGAAAACAATTTGGCATCATGCAACAAATGCTTTAAACATTGTATGCACACTATGTAATATATGCAATTTTAGAAACCTTTTCTAAGGAAATAATGGGATGAGTGTAAAAAGGCATACCTACAAGAAAGAAACATAATTTATTAAGTGAAGAAAAGTTAGTATGACATTTAAAAAGCCATATGCACACTTTATATACATATTACCACATATATAAATATATGACATGCAAAGTAGGTATTTAAAAAAGTTGAAGGTGATGATCATTTGGGTATTTTATGAAAACATGCATTGCTTTTTCATAATCAAGAAAACATTTCACTTTGCAAAGAAGAAAATTAAAGGGTCATGTGGCTGCTAAATAAGTCATGTTTCTATGAAATACAAATAGAAAACAGGAATAGCTGTGGCTGGAGCAACACTGACAGGGCATCATCCATAGCAGTAGGGAAACAAAATCAAGAATTAGACCTTCTGCTTTGAAACCCACCCTCCCTTCTCCCTTATATTTTAAAACTGTAAGCAAAAAGCAAAGTGGTTCTGCTAAATTCCTGTCAAATTCCAATAGTTTCCGTTAATGTCAATATACACACAAATGCACACACAAAGGGAATACCTGGATGCTTGCAGTAAACTTCTCTAGTGTATTCCTCATTTCTCGTTCACTATGCCGTAACTTCACTACTGCTTCTTCAAGTTGTACTTTTTGTTCTTGGATTTGCAATGATTTTTTAGAGTCTTTTTGCAACTGTGACTCCATTTTATTTACCTACAAACAGAAGTATCAGTGAAGCTTTCCCCACGAGTCATTTCAGATTGACAGCAAAGTCGATTTACGAAGAAAACTCAAACTTCTGATCTTAAAAACGAGAACAAAAATAAAGAGTCCACTTCCAATCCCTAATCCTAAAAGTTCAGGAATGTTCGACTAATTTCTGTATCACCTAAACAGATGGAAAGACAACTTTAAGTGTTGTACAGTCACTTCTTATTTCAACGAAGGTATAACATTCATACACTTAAGTGGAAGGATATAAACTTATATTTTGACGATATGGGGGGAAAAAATCAAGGCATAACACTTGGAAAGTTAGATATCCAGGACATCTAAGAACATGTTTTCAAGTCAAGTAAGAGAAAAGTATATAGTTTTCTGAAGGCAATAATGGAACATAGCAGTTTTTCCTGGACATTTTGGCATCCTCATATACTACTTAAGAAAATATAAAGTAAGCACAAAAATAAAATATTTGGAAATACACATCGGAAGTCTTTGCTACACTTATACCTTAAAGAATTATTTTAAAAATGGCCAAGTAAATTGTGAAATATCCTTAAGATTCAAATGTAATAAATTTTTAAAATGCTGAACATATACTTTCCAGTTAATGTTTTATTTTTAGAACTTTAAATGTGTTTATATAAGCCCCCCAGCCACTTTTAAAAAATATAATCTATTAATTTAAAATCTGAGAACATTATACTTAAAATGGCCAAATTTCGTAGTATGTATGTTATACCTTAATAAGGCTGTTTATAAAAAAAAAAGTCTGACTACAATTTTAGATATGCTGACCTCCTCTTCAGAGATTTCAATGACAACTGATGAACCCATTCTTCCTTTCATTACTCTGCTTCCACCACCAGTCATTGTACCTGCAGAACAGGAGAGGAGTCAGTCTTAGATGTCTCCCCCTCCAACAAGATAAAATAAATTCGATGTCAGGAAAAGCTATTACCCGACTGTTCTATGATCTGCCCCTGTAAAGTTACCACTCTCCATCTTCTATCTTTTTGATATGCTACTCTTGTGGCTTGATCCAAGTTGTCAGCTACTAAGGTATCCCGTAAAGCAAAGTAAAAAGCTTGGCGAATTTCCTCATCTTTTACTTTTACTAAATCAAATAACCGAGGAGTATTTTCAGGAGTTTGAATTTTGGTCATTTTTTTTGCCCATACAGCCATCTAAAAGTAAAAACATATATAATAAATAACATGTCATTTCTTCTAGGTATGATCTTATCTATAAAAAATCCTAAGGAAATCGCACAAAAAAGCTATTAAAACTAATAAATGAGTTCAGCAAGGTTACAGGATCAAGATCAATATACAAAAATTGTACTGCTGTATACTAGCAATTAATAGTCAGAAAATGAAATTAAGAATTCCATTTATACTATCATAAAACCCCAAAAACATGGGAATAAATTTAATGAAAGAGACATAAGACTTGTACATTGAAAGTTATAAAATTAGACCTAAATAAAATGGAAGGCACCCCCTGTTCATGAATCAGAGATTTAATATTAAGATAGCACTACTGCCTAACTGATCTACAGATTCAATGCGACCTGCATTGAATGCAATCAAAATCCCAGTCACTGGCCTTGCACACCCACCACCCTACTTTTGGGGCAGAAATCAACAAGCTGATCTAAAAATTCATATGGAAATTCAAGGAACTCAGAATACCCAAAACAATATTGATAAAGAACAAAATTTGAAGAATCACACTTCCTGATTTCCTAACTTACTGAAAAGCTATAATAATCAAGACAATGTGTTATACCAGCACAAGTAATAAAATTTAGAGTCCAAAAATAAACCCTTACATTTATACTTGGGTGATTTTAACAAAGGTGCCAAGAAAACTCAATGGGGAAAGAATAGCCTTTTCAACAAATGGTGCTGGAACAACTGGATAGCCACATGCAAAAAAGTAAAGTTGGATCCCCATTGTATACCATATATAAAAAGTAACTCGAAACAGCTTAGAAATCTAAATGTAAAAGCTACTACAAAACTGTTAGAGAACAGAGGAGGTAAATCACTGTAACCTTGAATTAGGCAGTGGTTTCTTAGAATTAAAAAGGACACCATCAAGGTCAAAGGACACCATCAAGAAAGTAAAAATACAATCCAAAGAATGAAAGAAAATATTTGTAAATCATATTATCTGACAAGAGATTTGTATCCAGAATAAAAAACTCTTACAATAAAAAGATAACCAATTAAAAAATGAGCAAAGGATTCAGACATTTCTCCAAGGAAGATAAACAAATGGTCAAACACATTAAAAGATATTCGACATCATTCTTCATCAGGGAAATGCAAATCAAAACCACAATGATATACCACTTCACATCCACTAAGATGAATATAATCAAAAAGAGGTACAACAACAAGTGTTGGTGAGGATGTAAAGAAATTAGAACCCTTACATATGCTGGTGGGAAATGGTACAGCCACTGTGGAAACAGTATGGCAGTTCTTCAAAAAGATAAATAGAGTTACCATATGACCTAGCAATTCCACCTCTAGGTATATAACCAAGAGAACTGAAAACCCATGTTCACATAAAAACTTGCACATAGATGTTTATGCAGCTAATGCTCACATTTTCATTTCGAGGTAATAAAAAAAAATCTGAAATTAGATAGTGGTCATTGTTGAATAACCTTGTAAATATTCTAAAACCCACTGAGCTGTGTACTTTAAAATGGTGAATTCTATTCTATGTGAATTACATCTCAATAAGGTTTTCTTTTTTTTAAAAAAAGTAGTCACTGATGATGAAGTTAGAAACAAACTACCAGTCACTCAAACACTGGAGGTCACTCTAACACTGGAACGTATATTCCTTTAGCGGAAGCACTACAAAGTTTTTTTTTTTTTATGTAACTGTGCAAACCCAGAACCTAAAATAATCCTCAAATCTTATCAGGTGTTCACTGACTGTGAAGAAAAAGCTAGAATCCAAAACCAAAAAACACTTAGCACTGAAAAAGTAAATTACAGGTAGCTTATTAAGAATACCCACCTTATCTAAACCTATAAAGGTTGCAACTCCAATATTTTGTCTTTTAAGGAAGTTTACACATTCTTGGGCCGTATCAATAGTATCAACAACTATGTAGTCTAATGCATGACAACAGGATGAAATAGCAACATCATATTTTTCATCGATGGCTCCTAAGTCCCCCTAATAATTTAGAGGGGAGAAAAAGGAATTAGGCAAAAGGCAGAGGATCATTGCATTACTATTCACACAGATTTTTAAAATTCCTTTTAACTGAAAAATTATGTATACATGGTTTTTAAAAAGTACAAAAAAGTTACACAACAAAAAGTTTTAAGTGTCCTCATTCACAACCTTCCCCTTCTGTAGAGGCAATCACTGCAAGTAGTTTTTAATCTACCTTTAAAATAAGTTTATAGATATGCAGTTTGAATTTTTAATGAGCACAGAATGAAAGAACTGTATTCATTTCATGAAAACATATAATGTGAAGATATGAAACCTAAATGTACTATAAATAAAACTTATAAAACTTTGAGTTATTGAAAGCCGTCTGAAGTCCTGATGAAGCATTTGTCTGTTTATCAACCTACTAATTAGCTATTTAGCAGCACTCACTGACTTTAGTTTTCCTTGAGAGTAAATGTATAGGATAAATGGTAAATCTTCAAGAAAATAACGCGCAAGCCACTTGATACAAGACACAGCACAAAAACAACTTTGCTGGGTCATTTTCATTTGCACTTCTCAATCATCCCTTCTGTTCTCTTCCTTGGAAGGCTGACTGAGGAACTGCATCAGCTGGCTCCTTTGGCTCTCAAGCTTTAGCCAATATAAGGTATCAACTGGAAGACTGGAGGGCAGGAGATAAATGGGGCTGAGGTATTTAATTTCCCTTTTTCCTCCAGACCACAGTTCTCCTCCCTCTTGAGGCTCAGGAGCAATAATGATCCCCACTGTTGATAGCTTTAGGTTTTTAAGATTATCCCTGTTGATTTCTCTAAACCCTAGTCAAAACCTTAAGTATAATTGTATGAAAGCCAAAATATCAATTAAAAAAATTTCTTTAAGAGATAGTCTCACTTTATGTTGCCTAGGCTGGAGAACTCCTTGACTCAAACAATCTTCCCACCTTGGCTTCAAGTAGCTGGGACTACAGATGTGCTAAATTCTTAGTTTTAAAAAAAAGATAAAGTAGTTTTAAGTCTGCTTATCTAGTTTTTTTCCTTGATATGTATAAAATGATTGTAATTATCCAAAACTAAGTAAAGAAAACCCAAAAAACTATAAGAGCAAAATCTTAAAACAGAAATGTTTCTTAAAACAAAAATGAATGTTATTTTATGTAGAGTGACAATATACAGTTCTTTAAGTCAAGGTAAGAAAACATTTAATGTCTTTCTTGAAAAAAATGTAAAGTCATTCTCCAATAAATCTACCTTACCAATCTTCCATATATTCCTGGAATCCTACCAGATTTTTTTTCTTGAATTATTGCATCAAGGACTTTCCCCCTACTTCGATTCATTGCTAAAGAGCTCTTTGCTTCTTCAACTTTTTGGAAAAGATCATGAACCAAACTTTTGAAGTTTATTTCTTCTTGAGTAATTTTTTGAAGTTCTTTTTCTTTCTAAAAATGAGAAGCAAAGAAAACGAAACCCAGAAGCATTAGCTCCTAAATATACCCAACCATAGCACTGAATTAGTTGTAATGCTTCGACAATAATAAAGAAGGAAAAGACCAACAATAAACACTTGAACTAAAACTGAGTTACCATACAGCAACTGATGGTTTGGTTTTGAAAAAATATGGAAGGCTCTCTTGTTTTAAAAGGACCATAAATTATTTGGGTCAGTAAAAGAGAACTTAAGTATAATAGGGTTCCAGGAGCAGTCCCTCCTGATAGACAAAGTAGAGCTAGGGCTGTGGAAATCCTAGTTTGGCACCACATAGTCATGCATGGGTGTGCCCTAATAATTGCTAACTTCTGCCCTAATTAAAAGCAGACTTAGGAACAGGACCCTAGGTTTGAGTGACTAGGTAGGACTATAGTTATACTGTGCCTTCCTTTTTAGTTAAATAAAGGGAAAACAAAATAAAAGAACATTTCTGAAATGAAGGGGAGAAAGAATGACCGGATAGTCCTATTGTTATACAAAAATGTCAACAAGAAGAAACACACAAAGGACACACAAACCCAAATTCTCAGTTTCTCAATCTTCCGTTTAGTAGCAGTCATCTTTTCTAGCTGGTATTCTCCCCTATCTCCTGGCTTTAAATTATTTCTATTACTTGTTGCACTGGCACAAAGTAAAACTAGGTTATAGATATAATTTATCTAAAAATCACCAGGAAGATGGAAGTAGTCACTAGACGTAATTCAATTTACATTTAAATTATACATGGTCATGTAATTCCCTGATGACCAGTGTGCAATTTACTAAAATGAAAAAAGATATTTTCAGTATAATTTCTCTTCAAATAGCATTTTCTACTGCCATCTTGCTTAATGACTAATGAGGCTTTGGAGATTAAAGTTTATGAAATTCCTTAGATATCTAATTCACTCAAGGATGGGGGGAGGGCACTGATGAGCTAAGAGATAGATCTTGATTGCTTTATAACATTTTGGAGTACCATCAGAGAAGAAATTACATTCATAAATTCAAAAACAGAAAAAGTACATTAAGATAGTTGTTTGCATAGTCATATTTATTTATTTATGCTTTTCATTTAGCCTTACATGAGTTGCCTCTACTTAAGATTTGGGGAAACACAAACTTTCTTTTGTTTAAATTACTTCCATGGGGGGGTGTGGTTAGTAGTTATTTGCTGTCTGATGCTTCTGGGAAGAACATATTAATAGTTTCTTGATAGTCTCAATTCATATCACATGCAATACCGAAGTGCTGAACACATTCTTTCAAGATTACACTAAACGAAAAAAATATTTAATTTATGTACCAGTCACTTTAGATGTTGAGACTAAAAACACCATCATAAATTTATAAATCTAGCATTGACAATGTTCAGATGAAATACAGAAACAAAGATTTACCTTCTTTAATTCTTGTTCAGTTTGAGGGAGTTTTGCCTCTATATCTCCAATTGCAGCTTTCCTTTCTTTGAGAGTCTCGGAAGCTGCAATTAGAGCTTCTTTGGCCTTACTTAGTTGAGATACTGCAGTATTATGACGACTGAGATAGATATCAAGTTCTGATTGGGCTACCTCCATCTTTGAACGTGCTTCATTTACCGATTTGCTGAAACCCATAAGTTCTTTCTCTCGACTCTGTTAAAATATAAGTCCATCAAATCTGAAATATATCTGTTTTTAAAACCTAAACTGAAATGGAAACTACATATTTTAAATTCAGTTTAAGAAAGGAGAGTCTACAAGCATAGTATATAGAAACAAAGAATTCTTACAAGTGGGCTAGACTAACATTTTTTGCCTAGTTGTCAATGTTCACTTTTTTCAATTGATTTCCTAAGAGCTTTGTGAGGTAGATCTTAGTATGCTCATTTTAGATATTAAAATAAAAAAGGATTGAAAAGCAAAAAAACTTGGGTCTAAACTCTAGATTCTGCACGCTTTCTGCATTATCAGGTATAAGAAGTATTCAGCAGAAAGTTTCCTCAAGTGTATTTATGTTGAAAATCTTTATATTATGCTGAGGAATTTAAATTTAAGTCCTAGCTTGTCATTAACACAGAGTGAGATGCACATAAGGAATACTCAATATATGTTAAATGAACAAACAGTGAAAACCCGCTACCCATAAAGTGTTCTATCGTGAAAGCTATCGCACTATCCACTGCCACTTTATCATATAGGTATCCCGCTCATAAAGTTTTTTAGTGTGACATTACAACATGGCCATACTGCAAAGCAGAGCCTATTAGGCCGGTGACCTTTTATGCAGTCAATTCAATTACCATTATCTATTAAAATGTGCATTTAATATGCTCAGCAATGTAAAAAAAGGCTGTGGTAAACACAGATAACTTCATATTTATAATCTTATTGAGTAGACAATAAGTATCAGTGTGACGACCTCATGCTCTCTTGTTTTATTAATAAAGTGCTAAAATAACATGATAGCTAACATTTATTAACTTCTTTCTAGGTAATATAAACATGTATACCCATGCTTAGTGTGGCCCCAGGTTTTATAGACGGCAACCTATTAGTTATGGCAAATAATTTAAGAGATGAAAAAGAAAAATGTGGTGATTATTAAACAGGCATAGGAGTGGCACATATAATCACCAAAAAGTACTGTATTTGACAATATTACATTTTCTGCAACCACTACAAATTCTCATTAACTTTTTTTAAAAATAGCAAAGTAGAAAATAAGAGGAACAAGTCTAAGTCCAGGCTGACTAATTTTAAAAATGTTAGATATTAAAAGTCCAAACTTTTTCTTTTAACAGTTTTTAGTATTACTGAAAAAAGTAAAGTTAAAGAAAGTTATTTTCTTCAAGTTCAAGAAAATAAAAGGGCCACTGAAATAAAAATTGATAAAAAAAATCTTACTTCTTTTTCTTTCTGAAGATCTTGTGTTTCCTGTTTAAGGCTATCCATAACTTCTTTTAATTTTTTTTCTTCTTTCTCTTTTTCCTTCTCAAGGACATTACTTCTAGTTGTTGTCTCAGTTATGATATTCTCACTCTTGGCAGGCACACCTTTAAATTCTTCAACCTGAGATTATAAAATAGATTAAAGTTACAGGCACATACACCTTTAGGCTATCCAATACTATCAGTATCTGACTTATTTTCTCAGGGTCCTCTAGGTCTTTGTTGCTTTCTTTGTAATTAAATTTGAACTAGCTGGCTTTAACAATTATTTTCCTTACCATTCACTGTAATTTCTATATTCTTTTGGTCTAATGGTAAAACTAATTCTATAAACTCCTGATTTCTTATGAGAGAAAATTCTCCCTGGTAGGGCTTAAGGTCTGTCTCCCTTCTCCCTTTGATTTCGGACTGTAATTATCCTTCTTTAGATACATCAACATGCTCTGATCATACGGACTTTTCTGAACTATCTTTCACGGTATAACATAACTTACCATAAATTATCTTCGTTTCCTCCCCGCGCCCCACAAATCCTAAAATCTTTCACAGCTTTACCCTTCCAGTCACCATATAGGACAAAGTCTGTCCAATTTGGGGTTACTCCCAAATCCTTATCATTTTGTCTGCTTTGATCATCTAGTATCAGAGAAGTTCAACATTTCCCAAAATGTAGTGTTCCTCAAACTACTACTCAACATAGTATTTATTAGCTTACTGAGCAGAAAGCATTTTGTAAACAAACATATCTGGAAAATGCTTATAAGGTAAAGAGGGGCCTAAACTATAATTACTATGTAACTATATGGAATGCAGCTTTTTTTTGGGTGGGAGGGGTGGGGTTTAGGTATCATATCTATCAATATCATATAAGGCTATGATAGCTTAAGAGACTCCAAATTAATAGATCCTTAGAGTCTGGTTCCTAGTAAGTTTTAGGTTTTCCCATATTCTGGTGTAAATTCTTTTTTTAAAAAAAATCCTAAGAATTGCTAATCAACCCTCTGTTGCAAATTATGATAGTCATGCCTCTATTTAAAAATTATGCTCTGATCCTGTTAAGTTTGATTTTTGCAGAAGACAGGTAATATTTTTAAAAGTCTATAATTTTTAATCAAAAGTAACTTTTTAAAACCACTGCTCTGGAAAAATTAAAATTATCACCAAAATGGAATTCCTGATTTGGTAAATGCTTTCCCAGTAACATATATTATTGTAAGCTTGAAACTGATGGATGCAAGGTTTCCCTTGGGGATCATGTTCAGAGACAAATTTTAAAATACTTAGCATTCAGAATCCTAACACATTCGCTTAGGCAACAAGGGGCAAGCACATCCATGAGAAATAATAAAAAGTAGGTATGATACGCAGACATAACATTTTAAGGATTTTCCAAAGACCTACCTTTTCTTTATCTTTTTGAAGTTGTTTCTCCAGTTTTTTGGCTTTACTCGTAGCATGTTTTAATTTTTCCCTACCTTGAACATCTTCCAAATCTAGCTGTGTAAATTTTTCTTTATTCTCCTCAATAAATTTTGTAATTTTATTAAGTTTCCTAGCAAAGCAAGTAAATTATTAGTCATTACTTTGCATATTCAGATATTTTAAAGCCATATCTTTGTTAGAATACTTCCTCTATAAACATCTTAAGCTTTTTTTAGGCAGGATCCCAAAATCTTCCTACTACAAGCTGATCCCCCCATAGATAAAAAAAGCTGTTAAAACTTTTGATTATGGAGTTACCTTGCCTTTCTAAGCTGGACAGGAAATACTACATTTTCCAGTGACTAAAAGGTCTAGGTATGTAAAAATTTTACCATAAAAGTAAAAATTATTTTAAAGAATAAAAAAGAAACTTACATAGGTTAAGAAGAGATACCGGTGTACTTGAATATTGGCACATAGATTTCCAAAAATTTTATCGTGACCCTACTATCTAGAAAAACTCAAATTCCACCTCTGAATCACATTTGTGGACCATGAAAAGGTTAACTGGTTAGGTCAAATATTTATTTTTACTGTTTTGTTAATGTGTTCTGCCACTAGGGGGTAGCATGTCCCACTATTTTATTTATGACTTCTGAGTTGTGCATTCAATCTGTAATGATGAATTGAATGCCGAACAATAAAGATTTTTTTTTTTTATTTGCAAAAGGAGACGATTTTATATGCTGGCAAATGTACTACACTCCTAATGTGCTGGCAGTAAGTTTATATACAGATACACATGTCATAAAATTGACTAAATCTTTTTAGTACAGTACTTTCCAAAAGATTCTTACTTCTCTATATCTTTTACATCTTTATTCTTAGCTTTCATTTTATTTGACAGTATATTGCTCTTCTCATTAATTTCTTTGGTATCTTCATGAATTTTTTCCTTTTGAGTTTCCATTTCAGCAATTCGTTTCTGCAAATCATAACTAGAGGAAGGAAAACAAAAAGAAACAGGAGATACTAAACCGCCATTTCTAAAATTGTATAACTATTTTAATAGAATCAGCTGTTTCTAAAATATTCTTAACTACAGTCAATTTACTACTACCTAGGCTATGGAGGGGGAAAAAAACCCAGGCTCAAGGTTAGAATTTAGAAACAAAATAGGTTCATCATAAACAAAAAATTTAGATCTGCTACTACATGAATTTAAAAACTATATATACAAAAGTATAAAATATGGCAATAAGTAAACTGTGAAACCACCTCCCAACTTAAAGCAGGATACTAAAAAATCAATTTCAATGATTTGGTAATTAACCCTAATTTAATGAATTCACATGAAACAATTTTTAGAGATTCTTTCACTCAAGTTTTCACATTTCTAATACAGGAAAAGAGAAGGGCTTTCACTTAATGGTTAGAAAACTAATATAAAAATTGATAAATGAAGGCACTTACATATAATACTGACAAACATGACTCTTTTTTCTAAATATTTCATTTTCCAAGGTAAGAAATTCGATGGCTATGTTTTTCTCTCCTTCTAAGGCGTCCTTTTCCTTTTCTACCATCTTAACTCTGTTTAACTACAAAAATTAAAAGTTTAAACACATCCTTCATATACACAGTCTGAATTTAAAATATACCAACATTAGATAAAAGCAATTAACAAGAATGCTCATCTTAAATGTTAATATAAAAATATAAATTTCAGTATAAGACCGTAAACATTTCCTCATTATAAATTATCATAACATGAATATCTATCCGACTCTAAAATTTGTTAATCCATAATCCATTCTAATTTGTAAGAAAAGTCTAAAGAAGATTCACCTTCTCTCCTCTGTGTTCATTTAATATTTCAACTCTCCGACACAAGACTTTAATAGGTTCATTTAGCCGTCCACAACCAATTATATCTTCTAAGTATTCAAGCATACCCTCGTCGTGTTCAGTCTGGCCTTTTGGTTTCATCATAGCAATTTGTTCAACTTCCCCCTTTAAAAAAGTCATATTTCATACTCACTGTATATGTTTAGCTAAATCAATCTTAAGTGAGAATTGAGAAAATCGAAATACTCAGTAGTAATGAATTAAATGATGTACATTAAGTACCTTTAAGATTTAGTAAGACATGAAAGTGTTGTCTTCACTGACATTCCGAAGTTTTAATTGTACAGAAGGGGATGAGGGATGTGAATTTATACTCCGTTACATAAATTCTTATAAAATTATAATATATACATATACACATACACACACACCAAGCCAAAGGAAGATCTCCCCATTTAGAATGTTCTTTCAGTGTCAGTAAATAACACTTAACATTTCTATTAAGAAAAATTGAGCAAAGCATTTGTTTAATCTGTAATTCCATTATAGTGGCAACATTATCAACTGTTAATAACATAATTGGAGCCCCTGTTCTAAAACAAAGAATTTTCAAAAAGAAATTCTACTAAGACTCAAGGTCTCGAGACCTTGAAGTCATTAGTATTATTATACTTTCTCTATAAAGCTGGTATTATGAGTTCCTCAATAAGTGATGGGTTTCATAAGGATGTCAAAAACTTAGCATTTAATTTTCTAAAAACAGGAGCCTTAAATGGAAAAGGAAATGACCTGTTTCTCATGGTAATAACTGAAGAAATCTGACCATCTTGGCTAGAGAAAAGTAATGGCATCGGTACGTAAGACACTGGAAAACTTGTCTGTAATTACTCATATAACAACTTTAAACTGTAATTAAAATCTTATATTAAGTTTATATATTTGTATTTATGCAGTTTAATTATGAAGAGAAAAACAGAAAGAAAAATCGACAATCAGTTAACCGTCAAGGCTGACTGCCAGGTAGCCATTTAGTTTGATGATGAAGAAAATTTTGTCCGAACATGTTTGGGTAAAATGCTGATATTTTACTTCATAGCATCTATACACTACTACAACAGAACAGGGACAAGCAAGTGAAAAAAAATACCTCTTGTTTTCAGCAAAATAGCTAAGATGAAGTAAAAAAAAAGAATTACACATTTAAAGAAGTATATTTAAATATCTTATTTAAAGTGAATCTTAAAAATTTGGAGTAATACTTGTTAATGACAAAGCATCATATTTACCAAAAGCCTTATTATTATAAAAAGTAAAGGTAACAGAACTAGATAAAACAGCTCATTTAAAAATCTACTCAATGAAAGGCATAATTTTTAATATTTTATAAATCACTTGATACTTTGACAACCTATTAGCATGTGATTATCAAATATAAAGTGAAATTCTTATCCAAAAAGCCTGTTTTTTATTCACCATAACATTTATCACATTATGTATGAATCAGGGTATAAATCAAAATATGTAGATATTATGTATGAATCAGGGTATAAATTAGAATATGTAGATACTTATTTATGTAAAATATTTTATTCTCTCAATTGTCAGTTCTTTCCAAACGTTTACAGCAGTAGTTTTAAGTTTTAGATAGGATCTAAGTCTGGAAAAATGTCCAAATCTTTGGGTTATAACAGGATGAACTTCAGCCATTGAAGAAGCCAAGAGTGTTATTCAAAGTTTTTATCTAGGTAGGGTTTATCAACAGTGGCACTACTGACATTTTGAGCTGGATATTATTTGTTGTGTAGAGCTGTGCTGAGCATTACAGTATGCTTAACAGCATCTCTGACCTCTACCTTCTAGACGCCAGTGGAATCCCCCCTTCCACCAGCTTTAACGGCCCAAAGTGTCTCCAAACACAGCTATATGTCCTGGGGCGGGGCATAGAACTACCCCTAGTTAAGAATCACTGATCTAGAGGTTATAGTTTAAATCTTATGGGTTACTGTTTATAATTCGAATAAACAATATCTGACACCTAATATACTACCTAATTAAGTTGAATATCTGAACACCTATTTTAAAATGAATGAAAAGCCATGCCAGGGGAAGTTATATTTTAGTTAAATGGCCATAAAGTATTAGTGAAGTACACATTTTTCAGGTAACTAGAAGTTGGGAGTCAGATCAACAGTTTATACTGATAAAAAAATAAAAACACCAAATTTTTCCTGGCCAAATTACTTGAAGAGATGGGAATACAGCTACTAAGAAGCGGCCTAGCACCAGGTGTGGTGGTGTGCACTTGGAGTCCCTGCCTGATACTTGGGAGGCTGAGACCAGAGGATTGCTTAAGTGAGCTCAGGGGTTTGAGGTCAGCTTGGGAAACACAGCAAGACCCTGTCTCTCTCAAAAACAAATGAACAAAAAAATGAAACCATCTAGCTTTGGGTAAAGCACAGTAGTTGCTTGTTTTTGGTTATTTGTTCCTCCTTCCCCAAATAAAATGAAGGATATACAGCTATGATTTCCTCTCACTCTAATAAGGTTACCCAGTTAAAAAAAAGAAAGTTAAAAAAGACAAGGACACTTATGAATCAAAATAGTTTCATCTCAAATACCATATAACATTGTTTTCAACTGTTTCATCAATTGTTATATGCATTCTTCTTTTTTTTAACCTGTTACTATATTATTAGATTAGCACTGTTGAAATCAACAGGATATTACAATAAGGCCTTTACTTGTCCTTTGACTATTAAGACTGCTGTGGTATTCCAATGTCAATCTAGGACTTTTTTGTGGCTCTGTTCTTCAACGTCCTTTGCCTATCCTACCACTTGCTACCATTTGCTTTCTTCCCTTTTCCACTTTGTGCCATCTCCTACGTAATCCGTGGGTCAATGGTCTGTGCCTAGAGGACCACTTCTTATTTTTTCAGAAAACTAAACCCATGTAAAATTAAAATATGGTTTTAAGTTAGGGTAACAAATAAATTCAATGTAGTTCAGAAATAATTTAAGAGTATCAACCTGAATTAAAAGTCACCCTTCCATATTAAGGCTCCAAATTACAAATAGTGATTGGCATAATGACATCAAAAAAATGTTTCAAGTTGTTATAATGCTAGTATCTGAAGCTGACAAAATTTCACAGGCCCCTAAATTGTATTCTCTACTTTCTGTAACTTAAAGCATACTAAACAAGGTTTTAAACACTTTTCCACTGTTATTTTACTATGGACTTCCTACATTTCAAATTATATTCATACTATATCGGGGACATTAAGCAACTGTAGAAAATATTCAGTATGACTTTTAAGAGTAACAAAACCAGCAAACATGCTTCAAAAGGACATTTATAATATCAAGGGCTTAAATCTTACTATATTGAAGGCTTTTTTGGGTGGCAAACAAGGATACTATGATACACTTATAATACTCTTTGATAATCTAATTTTTAGAAATACAGATTAAGACTCTAAGAGGAATGAGTAGGTAAAATGCCCTTTATCCTTATTCGAATGTAATCCAAATTTTAGCAAGCATGAAATACACAAAACTCAAACATCACATAGCTATTACAAAGCTTTTTTTCCTAATAAGGACTCAATGATTCTTAAGATAAATATGTGTGTTTGCATCAAAATTAAATGGTCCAGAATTACTAAGCTTTCAATTTTTATTTTACTTTGAGAATCCTTTTATTTTCTCCATCTTTTACTACACTGTAAATCATTAATTGTTCTTTATCCTCCTCTAACAGTTTGCACTCTAATTTGCTCTTTGTAAGCTACCAGGGGCCAAGAAACCAAATCACCCAGATTAGTATCTATTTAAAATAAGTGCATAAATAGGATAATACTTTGGTGGTTGGACTTACTGATATCTATTCTGGTTGGTAAGGGGCACCCTCCTATTTTTCTCATAGTTGACACTGTTGAATCAGATACCTTTGGAAAACAAGTATTATTGATAAAACTAAGAATTTTTTTTTTTTAATTATAGCATAGACTTATTTCTACAGACTAAAAGATTAGAACTCAAGTAGTTTATATGCCATGACAAGCAAGGAGAAGTATACTGGAAAAAGGAAGAAGGGATGGATAGGCAACAACTGAAACCTAGGTTAATCCAATCTCCAAATCACAAAATAAAAAAAACCCTTGGTTCTTGTTTTTAACTTAGTCTTTGTAATATGAAGACAAAAAGCAAATGAAGTTGAAAACTTTGACAAAAATTAAAGTTGTGCTAATAGTTGTAGCTTTTGAGTAGTTTATAAAAACACTCCTGAGATAGCAATCATTAATGCAACTTTGTAATACAAGCACTATTGTTATTCTACCTTTGAAAAGAGCAAATGCAATAAAACCAATTAAACCTAATTTTTAAGTCACAGTTACCCTTGAAATGCTATACAGACCTAATAAAACTCTATTTGTTTGGAACAGTTATTATAATAGGACAAAGGCTCCTAAAGAAATGTACGAACATGAAAAATAAAATGATCAATCATAATCTAATATTTTGAGGGCATGTATAAATCTCTTTAAGGACAAGAAACAATGTTTAATCATCTTTATATTATTTAGAGCATCTTCATAGTGCCGCATTAGGAACTCACTTGAATGGTCAACTAATGAAATCTTAAATGGATTCAAATACTAAAAATGCCTGCTTGAAAAACCTAAACCAATATACTAACATTGTGAATAATTTTACTCTTACAGACTCCTAAAATTTAGTCCTTTTTAATCTTAAAAATACATTTTTACTTTTACTAAATTTAGATTACTAATGCTGTTAGTCACTACCACTGCCAGTCTATATTTTATTCAAAATAATCATTTATATTGCAGATAATAATACTATGATGTTGTTTCTGATTTCTCAGCCTCCTAAATCACAGATAGTTTTTAAAATAAATGTTATTTAGTGGGAAAGATGGTTAATAAAAACCACATTCTTACTTACCTTTAAATCTGCAGTGTAAGAGACTAAGATTGTGATAAAAAACCAGGGAGGAAAAAAAACCCCATAGAAACCACTGCCACTTTCCCTCAAACTTTTATTTCTACCATTAGTTCTACCTAGTCCAATCATTGCTCCTTCCTAACGGGTGAGTTCCTAAGGTTCTTATCTGTAAATTTAATCATATCAAATTGAATCTGTTAACTTGGAAAATTTACTGTGGTATTATTTAGGGAGAAATGCTTTAAAAATTTAATTGTAAAGATCACATCAAAAGTTTCACATTATTACAAGGACAAATGGCTTAAGCGTCCTAGGTACTTCGGAAGCACATATTTAATACAAAGTTGACAATTTATAAACTATTATTTACTCCTCTGGGTAGTTATTATGTTATTAGCTTACTTTATTATTGAATTATGTACAGAGAGGTTGCATGGAAAAAAAAAGTTATCTTCAGGAGGGCTAAAATGCAGTCCGCTTTATTTTGATGAGTCTTTGCACAAGTATTAAACTTTATCCCAGGATGATAGTAAAGAAATAGCAAATAAACAAAACATAAACACAAGTATAGTTTCCCACAAAACGGTATCATCAAATTTACTATTACAAAGGGCCATAAGTTTTTATCCATAATTAACCAAATCCTAGAATATGAAAGTCCATAAAACAGTTCACCTTGATTTAAAAAATGCTTTAATCTCACATTTAAATAAATTCAAATCTTGTTTAGAAATATCCCTGCAACTAATTTCCCCCAACAGTCATTTTTAAATGAGTTTGGGTCATAGAAGAATTACACATTTATTATGCCTGGTAATAAAAGATATTATTAAAATTTACCCCAGAATGATAGTGATTTACTTTGTATACTACGCATGGCTAAAAGTAATTATTTTTTAAAAACTGAAGAATAAGGATTAAAATGGAAATAGAGGCTAACATTTTCTAAGTTTGTTACTGGGAATAGTCAGTCATACTAACAAAACTTTTAGTGTCAAATCAAAATTCCCACTTTATTTCAGCCACTGCTGTATCACAAAATAGTTTTGCTTTTATTATTATGTTCTTGGTGATTCTGGATAGAACACAGAATACCCTCGAATCAAACACAGGAATTTTGAAATGCCTGACAAAGCCATGGTCTTACACTAAATTTTTTTTTTTAAACTTTGAATTTTGAGGACAGGAAAGAAACACCAGGGGATTTTTCTTACTAAACCATGCCGGTAGAATATACATTTATTCAAAAAATATATGGCTTCTAATAAAAAATCAACTAAATATCAGGCATTTAACTTTTATACCCCTTTTCAAAGACTTTCATTCTTTAAGAGTTGTGAAACTTAAGAATGCAATACCAAAGTTACTTTCTGATCTACCAACAATAGTGGTTCAAGAAAGCAAGGTCATTCTGACCAAAACAAAAGCCAATTTGAGTAAACTTTTACTTAACCGTTCTAAGTGTTAAAAAGATTAAATTAAATTAGTTAGATGCTCAGGTAAATTTGTCAAATACAGCCAAGGGTACAGACTTTTTCAGTTTTTTTGCTATATATTAGGAGAGATAAGAATGAAGAACAAAAACAAAGAAAAGGAGACTATTAAAAGATAACGAATGTTATTTAAAATGTTATCTTAACGGGAAACAGAAATGATAGTTGCTATATCCCTGTCACACTGAAGCAGCACAATAATATTGGTGTTTAATATTTATTTCACTACGCCAATATTTACGTGCTGCTAGAGTGGAACAAGTATGTCAGTCCATCCAAACATAAAATGAACATCTGATGATAAAAATATAGTTTTGAATGAATTTCCTTAAATTTCTAGAGCAGCAAATAATGATTCGCATCTTGACTGTAGTATGTAAACCATGATGTGCTGCTACAGTACTTTAAGGCCTCAAAAACACAGGATGCATCCAACAGGGAAAACCTCCTAGATGTAGGATAAAAAAAAAAGTAACAAGAACCTCTGAAGTCTCTAATAAACTTACCTGTAAGATTAAAAATCTATTATGATCCAAGTCAATTCCATGGCTTCGAAGAAGATTTCCAACATCCCTAAATGTCTTTTTCTTCCCACTTATGTGATAGACAGAAGTATTATCTCTGTAGGCCGTTCTGGATACATAGAAGTTACTGTTAGGAATGACTTCATAATCATCCCCTTCCTGTTTTGAGGAAAAACAAAACCAGAAAACAATTGTTGGTATTAAGTCACAGGCCTGCTTTAAATTTCACTTACTCCATACTGAAACTAATTCTATGGGTTAAAAACTTCAATTGAACATGTACACAAACTGACCGTGGTTCTCAGAAATAACCTTCTTAACAAAGAATAGACACTTTCCCAAGGTGATCTTTTTCTCAAAAAGGTCACAAAAACCAAAAAGCCAAACCGACCAACCAACCAACCAAAAATCCATCTCCAAACAAGCCTAAAAGCATAAGTGAGAAGAGCTGATGAAGGTAGGCAAGAATCCCACCATATCCAAACCAAACCCACCCAAATTATTAAATCATGTGGACAGACTAGTCCATTTTTAAAAACTGCAGCAAGAGATGATTCAAGGAAAAAGAGAAGTAGCCACAGGGTGATATGGTTTAGCTTTTTAGTGGGGGGTGGTAAGTAGTGTGCCATTCATTTAAGGAAAAAAGAATCACGAAGAATTTACAACTAAATCCCCCTCATTTTTAAAAAACAAACAGATTTTTTTAAAAAAATCAAGTGCAAATCTACTTTAATATTAAAACTCATTTCCCTTACCTTTAACTATGGCCTTAAAAATTTTCATGAATCTAATGTAATTAATAGCCAATGGAATAAAAGCAAATTTACTGGCAATCTATTTTCTAACACAAATTATACAATAGAAGGCACTAAGAAACAAAATTAAAATAGATGCTTCCATGTAATTAAAGCCCTTTATATTAAAAAAAAAAAAAAAACCCCAAAGCCCATTTCATTATGTAATTAGTTTTCTGTATTTTTAGGCTCCATTCAGTCATTTTTGAACCACGAATTTCCTAATTATTAAACAGAAGAGAAAAAAACCAACAGGACCATGTAAATAATCTAGACATTTTACCTATAATTGTCTCTATTTCTAGAAAAACACATTAGCTTGCCCTTCCCCCATTTCAAAAGGTCTTAATCATAACAGTAGTTGAAACTGAGGCAAGATTCTTTCATATCACAGATACTAAAGGCCACTAATAACATTACATTTAATGTACATTGAAATAACGAAGATGCTAAAATCAGTCCATTGTTACATTTTCAAGTTTAGGTAATTTATTTTAAAGCAGTAAAAATATAACCTTAAAAAGGAACACAAAATTTATAGTAAAAGAATGCTTATTTAGCACTCAGGATCTCAAAACTGCTCACCGTTTTAGTCCACAAAGCGAGGATTACTATGAGCTGTTTATAATTTATTTCTCTGGCCAAAAATTTTAATATTTTAACAGCTACCACCATTCCCCAAAAAGAAAGTATGGTCATGGAGATAATGAAATCAGTATCTCTTCTGCTGTAATTACACATGAATTTTTAAAAGCCGATTTAAGCCAAAAATAATGAAATGTGCAAAGTATTTAAGTCCTTTGTTTTCCTTACTTGAAGTTGCAAACAACTAAATAGTAAAAATCCCTTACCTTATCAATTATCTTTTGAAAATGAACTTCTACAGTACAACTCTGAATATCCTTGTGTTCATCAGAATTATGTATTAATACAGAGAGTTTTTTAGATCTTATTTTTTGTGCTCGATAGCCAAACACAAAAAGCATAGAATCAATAACATTGGATTTGCCACTGCCATTTGGCCCAATAATACAGGAAAAGCGCTGCATAAAAAAACAAAAAAAAAAATTAAAAGTTTAAAAGCTCGTACTAAACACTATTGATTTTAACTTATACTGCTTGATTTTTTACCTTCAATAAAAACTACGAGTGTTTAAAAGTTTTCACTGCTAGACGATAACTTAAGTTTTCTTACATCACGTTCTCTTCTATCACAAGCTTCAATACCTTAAATAAGACTATGTCCTAATTCTAACACAGACTTTTTACAAAATTCATTGTAACAGTTAAATTTTCTAAGGGAAAATACTCCCTTCAAACGAAAACACACACCAACTTCATTCAATGGAAAACTTTATAGCTAGAAATGTACCAAAGATCGCCAGATAAACAAAAGGTAATTTCAGCTGTTATAATCATAGAAAATGTGTGTGTGTGTGTGTGAGAGAGAGAGAGAATATTAGGATAAATGATACAAAAATGAAACATCTTGTAAAGACCTATTACTTTACAATAATTATTTCAAATACCTTATGGAAAGGTCCCAGAATTTTTTCCCCAGCATAGGATTTGAAGTTCTGGTTTACAATATGAGTTATCATAAGCCGAGGAGCTCCAGCTTCATTGGTCATTGCTGGAGGTGGGGGAGGAGGAATGCTTTTCAAAATCTCTTCTAAACTTCTATTATCAAGTTCCTCACTTGGAGTCTCTAAGTCGGTGAAAGAAAAGGAACAAGAAGGCAAGGAGAGCGGGGAGCCTACATTAGTGCATTTAGTTCGGAGGGCTACTACATCCCCCTGGAGGGGATGCTATTTATGAAACCTAGGAATCTATATTTTCCTCTTAAATATAGTATTATTCTTAATTAACGGGGATGAGAATCTAACCTTTCACCTCGGTTTTATTAAAAAAGAATTCCTTGAAAGAAATGCCACCAGTCACAAAATTCTACATAACTACCTCTTAGAAGCCAAAACACTACATCATAAAGCAAATATGGGAAAGCCACAACAAGCTGATTCCCTGCTCCCTTTCCTAAACAGGAGTTTAAATCTCCGTATCGTTGAGCACCTGGAACCTTCATTTTGGAAACTTATGAGCTTCAGAGACACTGTCACAGGGGCTTCATAATGTCATCCAATTCCTGGACTCACAAAACTACAGCAGTTTCGAATAAATTATCACCTTTCTATAAAGGCAAACTAAGACCACGAAGGTGAGGTTAGGGTTAAGAAACTTTTTGTCACGTTCACATAGTCATGTTGATTCTGTGTGGGGAAAAAGTCCACTAGCTCTTGGCTGACCGCCTCAATTAGAGCGGAAATAAAGATGTCTATACCATTCCAAAAGGCCACAAACAGAAATTCACAACTGAAGCTGTTTGCTCACCCCATCCCCACCAGGGTCATTACACCGAATTGCACGGGAGTCCCATTCTGAAAATCGTCAAATGGCTTTCCTGAGCTACTTGCTCTACGTGTCCGACCCGGACCTTCAGACGTCAACCCCGCAGCCTCTAGCCCCTGGCCCAGTAATCCAGCCAGTCTCGCGTTGGACGCGGACGCACCGCACCCCAGTTCCCCAGCGCGCGTTCCCACCGAGTCGCCGCGGGTCACTCACCTGCCGCGGCCGCCGGGCTCTCGGCGCGGCCGGACGGCGGCTCGGGCTCCGTATAGCTGCTGGCACCCTCCGGGGACGACGGCGGCCCTTCTTCTTTGCGTCGGGCCGTGGAGGGCTGGGTGCCTTTACGGGGCATGGTCGCTGGGGCCAAGGGAGAGCCGGAGCAAGTCAGCCCGCCGGCCGCGAGACCGCCCCAGACCGCCCCCGCCGCGGGACCCGCTGAACCCGCGAACCCAACTGTTACTGCCAGCCCCAACGGGGGAAAACTCGGTCCACTCGTTTCTGAGAGACCCATTTTAAAAACCCTCCCATAGGTAGCGAGTCCTCGGAAAAGGAGCCACCAAAAAAAGCGAGTGCCAAGAAGGTGAGATTGGTTTTCTGAAGACCTATGTAAGTAGGAAAACCTAGACGTGCCTGGGAATAAGTCAAGGAATGATCAACTGCTTGCGTTCTTTCTTTTTAAGGCCTTTCCCCCGTTCGCCCATAGTATAAGTGTGTAAGAATATTCTCTAACGTATTTCTAAACGAAGTAATTCCCACAGACCGACATTTACTGACATTCCCACGCTCTCGGGGCTAGGGATGCAAGCGCACTGACTTGGAGAGGTAAGTTCATATTTGCTTCACGTTTGGGTGGCTATCAACTCTCCAGAGCAGTGAAGACTAACGGGCGACTCGCCGCCCACTTTCCTGTCCCCGCCATTTAGCTCTTGGCGTCGTAGACGGCCCGAGGGAATCGCGGTCTCCTCTCCACAGTCCGACCGAAGGGCAGACGAAGGCTGGGAGCGACCACCGGACGCCGGCAGCGCCTGCTCCGGTTCAATCATTTTGGGGTGGCAGGGGTTTGTCTCTCCAGGGCCCGGGGCGGAGTCCCGTTGGATAGTAAACCATGAGAGGTCACCAGTTAAGGCTCAGACACGATGACTAGTCCCCTGGGAGATAAGAGAGAGGGGCTAAGGGGAGACGCCCTTTCCCCGATAGACATCGGGATTTTTGAGAAGAGACCATGAGGCTTCGAGCCTCCCCGAGAGACGCTTAAACAGCTCAGAAAAGTGCAGCCCAGGAGAAGCGCGCGAGAGCCCCGGCCGCCGGGGAGCGGCCGAGGGGGGAGGGGTGACAGCAAGAGAAATCTCCCGGCGGCAGCCTCAGCCCGGACTTCGCTGCTCCAGCTCAAGGCCTCTACTTTCCAGGCGACCGTGGATAGGGAAGGAAGTAAGAGTGTGACAACCTGACCAGGAAAAGAAGTACTTTACCTGCAGGACAGTCCACTCAGGCCAAGGCTGGTAACGGTTGTATGATCTACCCCTACCCGCTCCTACCGGTGTTTCGGCTCCGGGTCCTTCACTCGAAAATGGCGCCTAAAATACAAACTCGAACGGAAATTCGTTACAAATGCGCGCAATGATTTCTGGGATTCACTTATTTGAAAAAAAGTGCGGCGATAACCACCGCCATCTTCTTGTCGCTCATGCGCATGCGCAAACTCCTGGTGGGACCCGGGCGGTAAGGGAAGTTTCTACTAAGCGAAAAAGAAGAGCGAGGGAATGTTTTCCCTGAGGTCTACAGCAGCAGCACTATTATTAAAAATATTTGAAAAAATAACCTGGCAAGTTTCGAAAAAGAGGAAAAAAAATGGAGTAAGGTTCCGCCCACAGGCGTGGCTCAGTCGTCCAATAACGCCCTTTAAGAGGAGGGCGGGCTCACTGAGGGGCGGAGTCTCGGGCCCGCTCAGATGACGCGCCGCGGGGAAATATCGCGGGAAGGGGTGGGGAGCGTAGCTTTAGAAATCACTATGGTGACGGGGAGGAAAGAAGGCTTCTTGTTCACTGGTCCTGTCTCTGTGAGAGCAATCGCCACCACTTTCCTGGAATTTAAGGTAAATCTCTCCATCTCCAGACGATGAGGAAAGGGTTTGGAAGTTGTAGTCGTCACCGGATCCCATCTTCCCTACTTTAAGGGTGTGTGCTTTGTGGAACATTGGTTATTTTCTGTTTCCCTGGGGGCAGTGGGGCGCTGGGTGTAGCTTCTTGGGATGCGAAGGAGGAAGCCCTGAGTTTGAAAGGGAGTAGAGGGACAACAAGAAGACCTGGGTTAGTGAATCATCGTTTAGTCCACATGTCAATAGCAAAATAATGATTTTCGAGTTAATGCTTTTAGATCATTAGTGTCACTAGTGAAAAGGGGTTCGGACTTGTAAAATTATTTAACTAAAAGTCTTCGTAATGGAAGAAACGATTTACCCGTGTCATCTGGTTATCTTTATGAGGAAATTACCGATCAGCAACTATTTCTTAGGCAGCTTTTGTCTACACTGCACTGTTTAAGGCATAATCAGGATTAATAAGCAAGAATGACATTTCCTGTTCCCAGAGAACTTAGTTTTGTTAGAGGGTTTTTAACCTGGAGTCTGTGAATTTGGTGGTAGGTGATTGGCTTCAGAATTTACAACTCTTTTGAAATTGTATGCAAAATTCAGTGTTCGTGCATTTTTCTGGGGAGTTACTTTTCCTAAAGATTTTATCAGATTCTTTTTTTTTAAATCAGATTCTTAAACTTGGTTTTATCTTCCACAGTGTTAAAAAGTCACCAGTTAATTTGACTATTTCCGGCAAGTGTTTATTCAGCAACTCTTAGGTAGTCGACATTGAGAACTGCTAGCCTCTTTTTTTTTCTCTTTAGTTTTTGCATACTTAGGGTCTGGCATATTAAAGCACCCATAAATCTGCTTTATGAATGAACTTACATTGTCACTCTAAATATATTATGTCTCTTGCCCCAAGGAGTGTAAACTCAGGTTCAGTGATTCTCAAAATGGAATGGAGAGGACACTCTTCCCAAGTGTAAGAATTTGGTGGCATTAGGAGACTATAGTGTTGTTTGAATATGCATAGACTCAATATTATAATATACCTTTATATTTGAAGTTGAAAAAAACAATTATTGTTTTCATAACATAAACTATAGAAAACAAAGCTCAATGAAAATTTCTTTTTTGGCTGGTAGGCATACCTGGAAGATGTAGGGATTCCCTTTGAGGTGTTTTAGAATCTTTTGTATTTTCAAAGGTCGTAAAACACTACAAAAAACCTGACTTGGAGAGATAGCAACTATGAAAAAAGCACAGACTATATCAAGCTGAGTTGTGTATATGAGGGACAGAGCACAATGTAGTAGGAAGTTGTAACATAGAAAACAGAATCTCAAATCTCATCATTTTTTAGCTGTATGCTTGGACAGTTTACTCAGTTTATCAATCTTTGAGAGCACTTATTTATAAAACCAGCATATAATACCTTATAGGATTGTTTATGATTGTTCATCTATCACACATTCTATATACATTTGGTGTTGCTGTGTTTATGACATTGACCTTATTAGGGTAAGTGGTAATGATGAATAATGGGATGTCCAGTTAGAGGAAGGGTAGCTAATGAAGGATCTTGAAAGCCAAGTCAAGGCTGTTAGAAGAAACAGCTATTAGAAAAATTTTGAGCCAAGGAATTTGAGCCAAGCCAAGGAATGACTTGGTAAAAATAGGGAGAATAATTAACGGTACTTATGTGGGATGTGTTATAGGGGAAAGAGATCAGTCATGGCTTTAGTTAGATTGTTACTATACAATCTTCCATGTGGGAGGTGAGAAGTGCCTACACAGTAGAATGGAAAAAAATATGGAGTCATTTTAGGGGGAAAAAATCTATAGCTTTTGTAGTTTTTGATGGTTAAGAGTATAAACTCTTAAAATTAGTCAGATACTATTCTTTGTGAATCCTAAATTAGTGATAATGGGATAGGAAGAAAGATAAGTCACAGATAAATTCTAATTTAACTGCCTTGGATGATTGCTATCAATATGAGAGGTCTTAATGACTGATGAGAAATGTGGTTTTGATAAATCAATAAACTGACAGATGGCCTTAAATTTATTTGAACCTAACCATGCCGCTAAAAACAAATATTTTCAAAACAGGCTTAAGCTAGGTTGTATAATGAAGAGAAGACATTCATAACAAATACCTACAGAGTAGAGTTAAATCTGGAGATTAACATGTGCTATGAAAATAAGACACTCAGAATAAGTATAATTTTTGAGAAGATATTATGGTCACAAGAAATAAAGATTTTTGGTTGATCACTGCTGATACTTTGGCATGTCTCATGAAATTAACAGAGATTAATTAGAAAGAGAAACTGGTCCACTTGGAAAGGACTGGATTATAATCATTTTGGAAAGTATAACCTGGTCTTCTCTTCCTACTCTAAAATCATACCAACAATCCTTATCTGCAATTTCAGGCAGTCTGAGGAGGGAAGCCTCACTTTTGACATTAGAAAAGTAAAATTATACCCCACAGGAAGAAATAAGAATGAGTCCAGGCTGAGGTTGGTAGCTCCCACCTGTAATCCCAGCACTTTGGGAGGCTGAAGTGGGAAGATTGCTTGAGCTCAGGAGTTGGAGACCAGTTTGAGCAACATAAGGAGACCTTAGCCAGGCATGGTAGTGGGCACCTGTACTTGTAGCTACTCTGGAGGCTGAGATGGGAGGAATGCTTGAGCCCAGGAATTTGAGGTTACAGTGAGCTATGATTGTGCCATTGTACTCTAGACTAGGTGACAAAGTGTTGCTCCATAAATTAATATAAATATATTAGAGACATAAACAGTGCCAGGAGTTTTGCAGAGCTTTGCCCTGAAGGAATATATGAATGTGTTAGTTTGCATATGGAAAGCTGTTTCACCTCAGGAGGGCATCTCAAAGATCAGTAGCGGCTGTTCTCAGACCTGTAGTTCTGACTTGCTTTGAAAGCCAAAGCAGGTCTGCTAGAAGCCACAGGATGAGAGCTGATCAAAGAATGCCTGCCTGACAGACAGACACCTGTGGCTAAAAGCAATTAGCCCAAGGGACAGTTCCTGCTTAAAGTCCTGAGTACCTGTCTCAATACACAATAACTTGATAAAGAAACTATGGAGCCCCACTATATCTCTGTATAACCCTTCTGTTAAGTGATAAATTTACCTTAGAACTTAGAAGTTAGTCTTTGAAAGATTTTGTAACCATTTGTTCACGTAGATAGAATTAGTTAAGGGATCTGAAGAAGCCTTTTGAAAAACTTTTAACCTTAGAGGAATCACTTGTTGTTATGTAAATCTGTTACCCCTGGCAACCAATCACTGTACCTATAAATGCCCATGTAAAACTTCACTCTTGGTCTTTTGTGATTGACGGAGAGATCCAAGGCCCCCTCAGTATCCCACTTTGCCTATAGTCTTTATAAATCTATAAAACTATACCATCGTCTCTGTGTATTCTTTTATTTCCATTATTTCCATTTTCTATTATTTTCTTATCCTTTGCAACGACCCCTACCTAAGGGACCCGATTTTTTGCTGGAAGCGTAGCTATCTCCCTGCAACAAAGTAAGACCCTGTCTCTAAAACAAAGAAAAAATAAATTCAAAGAGAAAAATCGGAATTAGAATTGAAATCCTCATTTGCAATTCTTTTAAGTTCAAGGTTAAGTTTTGTCATCATTATTCTGTGTGTTTTGTTTGCCTTCTAATGTGGTTGCAACATTTCAGAACATTTGAAATTAGATTTATGAGTATATGTTTTAAAAGATTAAGTTTGTAATTGTAAATATTTAGGTAAATTAGATATTACCTAATAAATCAAAATAAATAAATGGGAATTTATATAAGTATTGTATACATATTTAGAGAGTATTATTCAAGATTAATAAATTGGATATAGACACAGTACATATAGAAATGAATATCTCTCTAGCTAATATAATCCCCTGGTATATTAGTCTTATTGAAACACCTGACTTATGAAAAAACACAGGAAGGTAGGAAGTGAAACAGTTGTTTTTTGGAAATATCATTTTAAAAGATGAGTATGTTTTTATTCCTGTAGGTTGGAATTATGGAAAGATATATTCAGTGGGTAGTAGAGGTGGAAAATAAAGCTCAGGACAGAAAATAGGATGGGATACTGTTATAAGAATAGTTGGAACACTAAAAATAGATTAGGTTTTTAAGGTTTTGAGTAGAGAGAAGATAGCACCAGGCCAAGGACATTGAAGAAATATCCATTTTTAGAATCTAGGAAGAAGAAATAATTAGAGTAATGTCTAAGGTAGGACCTTCTATTACAAGTGACAGAAAACTCAATCCAAATTGTCTTGAGAAAAAAAAATATATTGTCTTCCATAACTAAAAAGTCAGGTGACTATAACTAGTTTAATGGTTCAAACAAAGACACAAGGATTTGGTTTCTTAGCGTTGCATTCCATTGTGTTAGCATTATTGTCAGGTTCCACATGATGGTCTTTAGCACCTTTAGTCTCTCCCCTTGCTGTGGTAGGATAGCTACAGTACCTCCAGCCTTAAATCCTCTAAAATTAACGATCAGGGGTAAGGAGAGTTTTGTTTTTTTTTAACATCATTTATTTGAATAAAAGTCTTGCACTACCTGTGAAACACTCTGTTCAGAGGGAATGGAATGCTCTAATTGGCTTAAGTCTAGGTCTCATGCTGCTCTACTGAAACCACACAGGCCAAGTTTAGTAAGGAAGAGGTTGTTCCAAAGAGAAATTCTTTTTAGTCTACAGCCATACCACCTGAACATGCCCATCTTGTCTGATCTTGGAAGTTAAGCAGGGTCAGGCCTGTTTAGTACTTGGATGGGAGAAATTCTTTTTAGCAAGGAAAAGAGTTAATATGTGCAGGGTAACAAAAACAATTTTCACTACAAATAACTAACAATTATTAAGTGCTTATTATGTGTCAAGCACTCTACTGGACATTTTACATACTTTGTCTCATTTTATCATCATAATCAACTTGTGAAGTATTAGCCCCATTTTATATAAGAAAGAAAACTAAATGCAGTATTAGGAAGGTAAGCTAGGTGAGAGTTTCAATAAGAAGGGGCTCAAGTGCAGAGAATGGTGATCTTGTAAAAATATCATTTATTAGGGTTTTTTAAAAAATCAAATATAGTAAACTCACTTGAGTCATAATCCTATCACTTAGATAATCTTATATTAAATACATAAATGGATAGATAAATAAAATATTATGAACATTGTTAAAAGCTTGAAACAGTACAGAAACAATATAAAATGAGAATTAAAAGCTTCCCTTCTCATCCCAGTGTCCCCACCCTCCCAAAGGTCTCCATTATGAAGTGTCTTTTATATTAATATCTTTCCAGAAAAATATTTTGTTATCCACCAACTTAAATGTGTATCACTTTTCATTTACCCAAAAGGAGATGAATTATATGATACTACTGTATAGTTGCTTTTGTCATTTAAAGTAGACAGCATTCTGTATCAGCACATATAGATTTATCTCATTTTTTAAATAGTTGTACAGCATTCTAGTATATCAGTTAAGTGTACTTTTTTATGCTAGTTGAATTAAAAGTATGAATTAAAGATGATTATATATTTTTAAGTTTGTGAATCACATGGTTTATTGGTTAGCATTTATTAGGCTACCTTGCAAAAAAATTATAAATTTAGCTAATAAGATTAATATTGAAGTATGGCTATTCATCCTAGTTATTATAGAATTGCAAAGAAACATACATACCACAGCTTACACGTGCACTTTAGCAAATGCATACAGTAATTGAGGTAAGATGGGAATTGGAGATCTTTATTAACTGTATTTTTATTTGAATGCCTGTTTCCTTTGGTTGTTAAGTCTTTGAGTCTTTGCCTGGAAATGGTGAGCCTGCCTCTCTTTCCTCCCTGCCATACAAGAGATCACAGCTCTAGTTTGTAAGTTCTATGAAGGGACCAGTCTGAATAAAAGATCTGCCTCTCTCCTTCCTGTGTTGGAGTCTGATCAGGGCTGGCAGCTTAGGGGAGTGTTGATAAAAACTGTACTTCTTTTAACAGGGTCTCGGGTAGTAATAAGCAAGCCAGTTATCTCTATTAATATCAACACTTTAGGGCTAGCCAATATGTAAATGACCTAAAGAGAACTTGGTATAAATATGCTCGTGATCTAACTCTTGCATTTCTTATCTATCCTGAACATTCTTGTTCACTACTTGAGATTTTTCTGCCACTTCTTGTCTGTAGGTACATTCTTGTTGAAAAGTCATGCCCTCCCTATTTTCTGCCTAAAATTTTTCTTGTTAGTGCTTTTATCTCTTAGTTTTATTTTTAAAATCTAATTCTTTTCTTTTTTCTTTTTTTAAAAACCATCTTACCCATTTATAAGTGTATGGTTAAGTGGCATTAAGTACATTCACTGTTGTGCTATTGTCACTTCCATCCATCCATCCATCCGCAGAACTCTTTTTATCTTGCAAAGCTGAAACTCTGTACCTGTTAAACAATAACTCCCTGTTTCTCCTCCTCCCAGCCTCTGGCAGCCACCATTCTACTTTCCGTCTGTGAATTTGACTACTCTAGGTACTTTAATGTAAGTGCAATAATACAGTATTTGTCCTTTTGTGAATGGCTTCTTTAAATTAGCATAATGCTTAGGTCTGATTCTTAACACTAATTCTTAATTCTATTTTCTTGGCTCTAACTCTATTCCATATTATAAACACATATATCCACATGGGTGTATGATTTATAAACATTTAAATTTCTAATTTTTGGTAATACTATACAGAGTTCTATAATGAATAGATTGGTCTGTTAGTCCCCAACTTACAATGGTTCAACATAAGTTTTTTGACTTTTTGATGGTGCAAAAGCGATATACATTCAACCAAAACTATACTTCAAATTTTAAATTTTGATCTTTTTCTGGGCTACTGATATGTGGTATGATACTGCCTTAGGATGCTGGGCACAGGGTAAACAGCCTATACTGTACAGCGCATTGCGTTGCCAGATGATTTTACCCAACTGTAGGCTAATGTTAAGTGTGCTGAGCATGTTTAAAGTAGGCTAGGCTAAGCTAATGATGTTTGACAGGTTAGGTATATTAAATGAATTTTCAACTTAATGGGTTTATCAGATATAACCTCTTCGTAAGTTACTGAGGGGCATCTATATGTCTTGGTGTACATTTATACACATAGGATAAATACCTATGAGTAAGAATTCTTCCCAGAGAGGATTCCTTATGTAATAAGGAATCAGTAGCTTCAGTAGCTTCTAATTCTAAATATGGCACAGATATCAGATTGGCAGGGCCTAAGTTATTTGCCCATGTCCCAGCTGTAAGGAAGGATAGAGAGGAGATAATTTCGTTTTTATAATGGGAAGAAGGACTCATGGGGAATTCCCCAAACATAGGCAAGGCAGTGCCAATTTACCTGCCCTTTAATAATGTATGTGAGTATCTATTTCTCTATAAGCCCAGCACTGGGTTTTGGGTATTTTGCATTTGGCCACTCTGGTAGCAGAACAATAGTATCTAGTTGTTTTCATTTTCATTTCTTTAATTACAATTGAGGCTAGGCATTGTTTCATGTTTTTGCTTGCCCATTGACCATCTATATTTATGTTTCTATGAACCGTTGATCTGTAAATTTTAAAAAATGGAAGTATCCTATCATCATTGTCCTTGATCGAATGATTTTGAAGGGGGCTGTGCATTCTTAGTTATCCTCTGTTTCTATGGTATTGCCAATCTATCCCTGTCCACTAATTCTTTGTCCCTTGCCTTCAAACATACTGAGGTCTACCCTAATTTAAAAGGCCTTCCTAGGTACTGTTGTATTTCTTTCCTTTAACCGCTACACTTACGTACTTTATACACACAGCCGACTTGGGAGTATCGCTTGAGGCCAGGAGTTTGAGGCCAGC
This sequence comes from Indri indri, assembly GCA_004363605.1. Taxonomy (NCBI): domain Eukaryota; kingdom Metazoa; phylum Chordata; class Mammalia; order Primates; family Indriidae; genus Indri; species Indri indri. Next base: position 4,209 of record RJWJ010004823.1, on the reverse strand, counting down.
CTGAGATCCTGTCTCTACCAAAAAAATGCAAAACTTAGCCAGGTGTGGTGGTATATGTCTGTAGTCCCAGCTACTTGGAAGGCTGAGGCAGGAAGATCAGCCTGAGCCCAGGAGTTTGAGGTTGCAGCGAGCTATGATGATGCTACTGTGCTCTAGCCCAGGCTACAGAATGAGACTCTGTCTCAAAAAAAAAAAAAAAAAAAAAAAAAAAAAAAAAAAAAAAAAAAAAAAAAAAAAAAAAAAAAAAAAAAAAAAAAAAAAAAAAAAAAAAAAAAAAAAAAAAGAAAGAAAGAAAGAAAGAGAGAAAGAAAGAAAGAAAGAAAGAAAGAAAGAAAGAAAGAAAGAAAGAAAGAGTTCTACCATGTTAAGGAATTCAAAAAACTGAAAAGTAAACAAATAAATAAAAATATACAGAGACACACACTCTGTATCTATACCTATATCCATCCACACACCGTGTCTATGTACACTTACATACCTTCAACTTCAACACTTATGAGCTATGCCTCCTGGCTCCATTTTTTCTTCATTCATTCATTGGACAACTGTTCACTGAATATTTACTGTAAGCAAGGCATGGTTCCAGTTGCAGGGGATGTATGAATTAACAAAATTGACAAAAATTCCTGCCCTCATGGACCTTACATTTTAGAAAGGGGCAATAGTAAGTGAAATACCCAGTAAGACAGAGGGATGTAAATATGGTATACAGGGAAGGCTTTGCTGAGAAGGTGACTTTTGGGCAAAGATATAAAGGAGGACAGGAGATTAAGCCATTCAGCTATCTGGAGGAAGGGATTCCAGGCAGAGAGTCCAATACGTAAAAAACCCTGAGGCAGGATCATGCTTAGTATGTTGGAAAGAAAAGCATAGATGCCAGTGTGGCTGGAGCAGTTTGGATAAAAGGGGAGAGAGGCAGGAAATGAGGTCAGAGAAATAATGGGTGTATTACACAGGGCTCTCCAGAGAAGCAGAACCAATATGAGATATATATAGGCTTACCTCAGGATATTTAGTATTTAACCTTAACCTCTACACTTGTATACTTTATATACACATACATATACATGCACACTCTCTCTCTCTCTATATTAATAGTTCCAGTCCACTACAATAAAGCAAATATTGTGAATCACATGAATTTTTGGAGTTTCCACTGCATATAAAAGTTATGTTTACACTATACTGTAGTCTATTAAGTATGCAATAGCATTATGTCTAAAAAATGTACATACCATAATTCAAAAATACTTTATTGCTGAAAAATACTAGCAATTATGTGAGCCTTCAGCAGGTCGTAATCTTTTTGCTGGTGGAGGTCTTGTCTCAATGTTGATGGCTGCTGACTGATCAGTGTGGTGGTTGCTGAAGGTGGGGTGGCTGTGGCAATTTCTTAAAATAAGACAACAATGAAGTTTGCCACATTGATTGACTCTTCCTTTCACAAATAATTTCTCTGTAGCATGTGATGCTGTTTGATAACATTTTACCCAAATTCTTAGAACTGCTTTCAAAATTGGAGTGAATCTTCTCCAACCCTGCTGCTTCTTTATCAACTAAGTTTATATAATATTCTAAATCCTTTGTTGTCATTTCGACAATGTTCACAGCATCTTCACCAGGAGTAGATTCTATCTCAAGAAACCACTTTCTTTGCCTATCCATAAGAATCAACTCTTTATTCATTCAGATTTTATCATGAGATTGCAGCAATTCAGTCACATCTTTTGGCTCTACTTCTAATTCTAGTTCTCATGCTATGTCTATCACATCTGCAGTACTTTCTCCACTGAAGTCTTGAACCCCTCTCTAAGTCATCCATGAGGATTGGAATCAACTTCCTCCAAATTCCTGTTCATGTTGATATTTTCACCTCCCATGAATCACGAATGTTCTTAATGGCATCTCGAATAGTGAATCCTTTCCGGAAGGTTTTCAGTTGACATTACCCAGATATATTGGAGGAATCACTCTCTGTGGCAGCTGCAGCCTTATGAAATATATTCAATAATAAGACTTGAAAGTCCAAATTACTCTGATCCATGGGCTGCAGAATGGATGTTGTGTTAGCAGGCATGAAAACTACATTCGTCTCCTTGTACATCTCCATTAGAGATCTTGGGTGACTAGGTGCATTGTTAATGAGCAGTAATATTTTGAAAGGAATCTTGTTTTTTTCAGCAGTAATTTTCAACAAATGTGCTTAAAATATTTAGTAAACCATGATGTTCACAGATGTGCTATCATCCAGGCTTTCTTGTTCCATCAATAGAGCACAGGCAGAGTAGATTTAGCATAATTCTTAAGGGCCCGAGGATTTTTGGAATGGGAAATGAGCATTGGCTTCAACTTAAAGTTACCAGCTGCATTAGTCTCTAACAAAAGAGTCAGCCTATCCTTTGAAGCTTTGAAGCCAGGTATTGACTTCTCCTCTCTAGTTAATAAGTCTTAGATGGCATCTTCTTCCAATATAAGGCTATTTCATCTACATTGAAAATGTGTCATTTAGTGTAGCTACCTCCATCAATTATCTTATTTGCTAGATCTTCGGATAACTTGCTGCAGCATCTACTTTAGCACTGGCTGCTTCACCTTGTACTTTCATGTTATGGAGACAGCTTCTTTCCTTAAATCTCATTAACCAGCCTCTGCTAGATTCAGAATTTTCTTCTGCAACTTCCTCACCTGTTTCACTCTTCATTGAATTGAAGAGAGTTAGGGCCTTGCTCTGGATTAGACTTTGGTTTAAGGGAAGGTTGTGGCTCATTTAATCTTCTATTCAGACCAGTAAAACTTTGTCCATATCGACAATAAGGCTGTTTCACTTTGTTATTTATATGATCACTGGAGTAGCACTTTTAATTTCTTTCAAGAACTTCTCCTTTACATTTACAAGTTGGTTAACTTTTTGACACAAGAGGCCTAGCTTTCGGCCTATCTCAGCTTTTGACATGCCTTCCTCGCTAAGCTTGATAATTTCTAGCTTTGGATTTAAAGCGAGAAACATCTGTCTCTTTATTTCACTTGAACACTTAGAGGCCATTGTGAGATTATTAGTTTACCAAATTTCAATATTTTTGTGTCTCAGGGAATAGGGAAGCCCAAGGGGGGAGAGAGAGAGAGAGATGGGGGAATGGTTGGTCAGTGAATAGTCAGAACACACATTTATTAAGTTTGCCATCTTATATGGGCACGGTTCATGGTGCCCCAAAACTATTACAATAGTAACATCAAAGATTACAGATCACCATAACAGATATAATAATAATGAAAAAGTTTGAAATAGTGCTAGAATTACCAAAATGTGACACAGAGACACAAAGTGATTACGTTATTGGAATGATGGGGCCAACAGACTTGATGGATACATTATTGCCACAGACCTTCAATTTGTAAAAAACACAGTATCTGTGAAGCACAATAAAGTGAAGCACAATAAAACTAGGTATGCCTGTGTGTACATATATGTTGTTATACATATACAAGATACATATATATATAGCTCCTGTAGACAGACAAATAGATCTAGCTAGCTATCTATCTATCTGAAGAGAGAAATTTTAAGAAATTGGCTCTCATGATTGTGGGGGCTGGCAAGGCTGAAATTTATAGGGCAATGCTGTCCAGTAGGTTGGAAATTCAGGTAAGAGTTGATGTGGCAGTTTTGAATCTGATGGCTAGAAACTCAGGCAGAAGTTCTATGTTGTGGTCTGGAGGCAGAATTCCTTCTTTTTGGGAAATCTTGGTCTTTGTTCTTAAGGCTTTCAACTGATTGAATGAAGGATAATGTACTTTACTTAAAGTTAACTGATCGAAATGTTATAATCACCTCTAAAAAATACCTTTATAGCAACATTTAAAAATTTTTTTTAATTTTAATTTTTTCTTTATTTTTTTAGTTGACAAATAATAATTTTATATATTTATGGGGTACATAGTGATGTTTCATTATGTATAATGTATAGTGATCAGATCAGGGTAGAGTATCCATAATCTCAAATATATATAATTTCTTTGTGTTGGGAATATTTAATATTCTCCTTATAGCTATTTAAAACTATATAATATATTATTGTTAACTATAGTTATCCTGCAGTGGTATAGAACACTAGAACTTTTTCTTTCTATCTGGCTGTAATTTTGTATCCCTTCCTATCCCTCTCTCCCCTCTATCTTTCCCAGTCTCTAGTATCCTCTGTTCTACTTTTT
>RJWJ010004822.1:31056-72938 GCA_004363605.1 Indri indri | reverse complement strand
CTCGACAGGGCCCCCACAGCTCCCCTCTCTAATCGCAGGATCAGCGGACACCAGCGTGGTCACTATTTTGTCTGTGACTCCAGCTGACCACGAGCCACCGCAGGGCAAGAGCCGCATCTTGTTTGCCCTGTGTCCCCAGTGCCCAGCCCCCCGCTGCCTGTGTGCCGTGGGGGGCGCAGAGGAGCCACTGCCTGGCACAGAGTAAGTGCTCAGTTAATGTCTGCTATTTAAAAGTTACATAAAATCCCACTAACATTCCATTGATATAAAGCAAATGCAAGCTAATGGGGAGGGAGGGCACAGGAAAACTTTTAGGGTGACGCTCAATGCTTTAAAAAGAAAAATTCTGGCGTTATCACTTGCCCTTAGTCAAGTTGCCTCAACTCTCTCTAAGCCTCAATTTCCTCATCTAAAAATTAGAATAAATAATAATCACCTCGTAAGATATTATGAAGATTGAATGAGATGCCAATTAATATTTAATAAATGGTAGTTATTGAGCTCATTTCACACTATACTGTAGCATGTACGATATATGTTAACATTTTATTAACATTATTATATTTATTAACTTTATTTTTTTACTTTTTAAATTTTTCTGGATACATTATTATATGTGTACATATGGGGTACAAGTGAAATTTTGTTACATGCATAGAATGTGTAATGATCAAGTCAGGGTATTTAGGTTATCCAGTTATTAACATTTCTTTTATATAGAGATAGGTCTCTATGTTTGATAGAGACCTATCATGTATATAATATGATATGTTACCTATAGATATGTTACCCAGGCTAGTTTTGAACTCCTGGCCTCAAGTGATCCTCCCTCATCAGCCTTCCAAGTAGCTGGGGTTACAGGAGTGAGCCTCTGCACGATATCTACATTTTAACTGGAAGATATTCATTATCTGAATTGATTATGGTGATGATTTCACAAGTATATCCATGTGTCAAAACTCATCAAATTATGCACTTTAAATATATGAAGTTTATTGTAAGACATCAATAATGTACCACAATAATGCTATAAAAAATATTACCACACCCATTGATCCGGCATTCCAAGTTCTCAAACTCTATGCTATGGAAATAAAAGCACTAGTAAATTTAGGATTCAGGAAACTTTTTCTATAAAGATAGTATACTAAATATTTTTGGTTTTGCAAGCTACATGGTCTCTCACAACTTCTGAACTCTGTGGTTGCTTTAGCTCAAAAGCAACCATAGACCATACACAAACCACTGAGCATGGCTGTGTCCCAATAAAACTTTATTTACAAAAACAGGCAGCCAGCCAGATTTGGCCTATGGGCCAGTTTGCTGACCATGAGTGTAGGTGTATATATTTGCATATCTGTGTGGCTGATATAGCTCTTATCAGAAAGAACCTAAATGTCTATTCATAGGAGATGAGCTGAATAATTTATAATAAATCCACACTGTGGCAATAAAAGTGGTTATTAAAAAGAACGAGTTGTATCCTTGTGTGTTGACATGGAAAGACATTCATGATAGATTTTTTTCTCAAATATTTCATTATGAAAATTTAAACATATACAGAAGAGCTGAAAAATTTTATAGTGAGCATCTGAATGCCCACCGATTCTACCATTAACGTTTTACTGTTCTTACTTTTATCACATATCCATGTATCTACCCATGATGGATTTTTAGGTGAGAAAAATAAGCTATAACGTGCACAGTATTATTCTATTTTAGTAAAGAACAGATAAGTAAAGCATTACATGTATATATGTGTGTGTGAAGTCTAGGAAAAAAGTATCAAAAGAGATGCCTGAATCCTGAATACTGGTTCCCTCCAGGCTAAGGCTGTAAGAGGAGGGACAGACAATTATCTTATTTCTCTGCTCATCTTCAGTGTTGAATTACTTGTGAAAACTGTCAAAGTCCTAGCAAGGAATTTTTTAAATGCTTCTTCAATAAGAATGGAACACATGATCTAGTGCAGCCCTTGACATCCCCAGAAAGGGAAACTGAGTCAGAAGCAGGGCTCATTCCCAGATCCCCACCGAGGGTCTTCCCCAGCCCTGCCTCTGGGCAGGTGTGCACACACGGCAGCGGCCAGGCACCTGCACAGACCTTGTGTGCACATGTACACAAACAGCCACACACATGGGCCCGTGCCCACCTCCACAGAACACACGCGGTTCCCCTGTGCCCCGCCCCAGGGAGCAGGTGTGGGTTTCCCAGCTGGTCTTCCATTACCACCCACGGTTTCTCCTGTGGGGTGGCCCGGGCACCAGGAGGAGGTGCAGGATGGTCCTCCTGGTCCCTGCTTACTCACACGGACACCTCTGTCCCACAGAGTCCAATAAACACACCTTCCCCAGCCTCAGGCCCCACTTGCATTCAGCCTCTTCCAGAAGGGTCTACGGCCTCCTTCTCATTCTGACATTCTTTTCACACAACAAACACGGGAGTCTACTCCAGGCCAGGTGCCAAGACACTGAGGAGCATGTCCCCGGCCTCCAGAGGCCCCCAGGCGGGTGCTGCGGAGACAGGCACAGGTGTAGCGTGGTGGCTGCAGGCACAGAGGTGGGCACCAGGGCCGGTGGGCGTGGGGTGGAAGTGGTCCTGGAGGAGGCAGCGTCCCAAGGGAGGGAAGGGCCTGGACAGCGACAGCATGAATCTGGTGAGGGATGAGTGGTGAGCGCAGTCTGGGAGGGTGGGGAGGTTGGAGAGGGGGACACATGCCAGGAGGGTGTCCTATCCCACATATGCAAGGCAACTGGTTGGCCCAGCCAAGGCCCCCAGGAAGGGCTGATCTCCCGGAAGGAGGACTGGGGGGGCTCCATCCGCACCTCGCCTGACTCCCGCCCCTCTGCCCAGCAGAGCAGGGCTGGGGAGGAACATTGATGGTGACCTCCCTCTTCCCCTCCCCTTAGGTCCTCCTCATAGGCTCCCTTTCAGTGAGCCCTCGGGTATTGTTCCTCCTTTGTAAAGAAGCAGATCGGGTGACAAAGCCGGGTGGGTGGGCAGGAGGCCCCAGAGGCCCTTCCTCTCCCAGGCCGCATCTGCTTGGGGGCGGGGCTCTTCCACCCCCCACCTCTGGCTTCCCAGGAGTGGCCGTTACCATGGTGACAGGCCTGGCATCCCCCGGCCTTGGGGCGCCTTGCCCACCAAGGCTGCCAGAGCAGAGGGCCCCCAGGTCCTCTCCACCCTGGCGCAGGGCTGAGGCACACAAACCCCGGCTCCTGGGCCAGCCCCAGCAGGAGCCATCGCCAGCAGCCTGGGCCTTCCAGTCCCGGCCAGCAGAGTGCCACCTCCCTCAGACACCCTGAGCCGGCTCAGGAGGCACAGCCTTGGGACACTATCGTCCACGTATCTAGGCCACTGCTGGGCCTGACACAGAGAGAAATAATATGCTCCCATGGCCCTGGAGCAGCTGCTGGGGACGGATGGAGAGTTCACAGCGTGCTGGGCCCACAGGGCAGAGCCTCCAGCCCTGGCAGGGGAGGAAGACAGACAGGGGCTTCCCGGGGATGATGCTTGAGTGCCGGGTGCTGGGGCGGAACAGAAGAGGAGGAGGAAGGCCTTCTGGGCTGGGACTTTGCAGGGTGTTTCTAAGGAGTGAGGGTGGGGTGTGGGGCATGGTGGGAAATGGGGGTGCTCTGCCTGGATGGGCTTCCGCTGCCACCCTAGGAGCACCAGCTTGGCTTGGGGCAGCCACCGCTGACATTTTGGGAAGCTCCATTATCCCTGCCCACGGGGTCAAAGCTGAGTCCTCTTTTTGCAGGTACCACACTCCTGTCCTTGCCTCCTGGGGACAGTCAGGATCTTGCAGTGGCACCTCTCATGGCTCACATGGGCCGAATTTGTACCATGTGCTGGATACAGGGCTGGCTGCATCTCTGCGGGTGCCCATCTGCTGAGTTCTCTGACAGTCAGGGGCTGCGTGTGTGCCCAAGATGGTGTCTCCCTTTCCTGGTCCCTTCCTGGTCCCTGTTCTAAGGGCAGCTGAGCACTAATTACAGGATATGTGGGAAACGGTCCCATTTTCTCACCATCACCACCACTGCTCCTTCCTGCATCCCCACCACAGGCCAGCTATACAGGAGGCAGGGGTTGGCCAAACTGGGCCGGCTGGGCAGGTGCCCAGGCAGCCGCATGCAGTGGAAGAGCCTGAAAGCCAACCCTGACCCTTAGAGCTGCATAATCCTAGGTAGGCAAATACCTTGAGTTTTCTGAGCCTCAATTTCTCATCTGTAAAATGGGTACAGGATTTCCTTGAAAGACTGTTGCGAGGGTTAAGAAAGTCACTGTGAAATGCCTGGCCCAGGGCCCACTTGGCTCACAGAAGGTCCTCGGTCAGTTTCCCAGCCTCCCTGCAGTTCTAGGTCATGCACTCATTCATTCGCTAAGCATCCCAGAGCAGCTACTAGGGTGCCCAGCCCTGTGCTGAGCGCTCAGGTAGAATTTGAGTCTGAGTCCTCCAGGTATTTCTAGGCTGGGAAGGAGGGGGAGGGCAGTCTCTGAAGGGTCCCAGAGCAGAGCCCCTTGGGTGGCACTTGGGTTTCACCCACAGAGCTACTGGGGAACCGTGGCAGTTTCTAAGCGGGTCCCAGAGGTCTTAAGCTAGAGAGAGGCGAGAGGGTGATAACACCCCTCTCAGGGGAGCATGGTGGCCTTGTGAAATGAGTATGGGGTCCGGAGTCGGACAGTCACGAATGGAACACTTAGTGGTTCTATGCCCTTGGGTATGTCATTCCTCTCTGAGCCTCAGTTTCTCCATCCGGGAAATGGGGATAATGTAGCATTCCTGGATTACCGAGAAGATCAAGAGGTCAAGCATGCTGCCTGGTCGATCAGCTGCAGGTCCACAGTATATGAGTTATTAATTTTTAACAGGATTATCCACCCGCTTTACAGAAAAGGAAGCTGAGGCTCAGAGGGAAGGCCCAAAGTCACATACAACCAGTGACGAGGCAGACGCCGCATTTGAGCAGTCACTGAGAAATGAAATCCAGGTGACCCAGTGTGGGAGTGTGGGCGGGGGACACAGACTGATCTTCCTGCAGACAGTGCCGTCGCGAGGAGAGGCTGAGCAGCAACGGAAGGGGAAGAACCGAGTGGAAACGTAAGCGGAGCGGGCAAACGATGTCGTACAGACACTCCGCCGGCGGGACCTCCCCCAGCGGGCACCCCCGCGTGGCTTCGAGACGCGGTGCCTTTAAAGCCCGGCGGGGGCGTGCCCAGTGCGCGGAGGCCCCGCCCCTGGGCGGGCCCTCCGGGAGCCCCGCCCCGGGGGCTGGTAGCGGCGGCCCCGGGAGGCTGCGCCGGCTCTGGCTCAGCGGCGGCTCCAGAGGCAGCGGCGGTGGCGGCTCGGCGGGCTCGGCGCCTCCTGTCCCGCGGGCGGCTTCGCGCGCGCTGCCCAGGGCGCCCCGTGGCTCCCGGACACACGTGGGCGGCTGGGCCATGGCCCGCGCCCGGCGACGTGGCGGGCAGGCACGGGGGCGCGGGACGGCGCGGCCCGAGTGAGCCGGGGCCGCGCTCCCGCCCTCGGCCCGGGCCGCCCGGGATGGCCGTGCCGCCGCTCGGCCGGGCGCTGCTGCTGTGGCAGCTGCTGGCGGCGGGCGGCGCGGCGCTGGAGATCGGCCGCTTCGACCCGGAGCGCGGGCGCGGGCCGGCGCCGTGCCAGGCGGTGGACATCCCCATGTGCCGCGGCATCGGCTACAACCTGACCCGCATGCCCAACCTGCTGGGCCACACGTCGCAGGGCGAGGCGGCCGCCGAGCTGGCCGAGTTCGCGCCGCTCGTGCAGTACGGCTGCCACAGCCACCTGCGCTTCTTCCTGTGCTCGCTGTACGCGCCCATGTGCACCGACCAGGTCTCGACGCCCATCCCCGCCTGCCGGCCCATGTGCGAGCAGGCCCGCCTGCGCTGCGCGCCCATCATGGAGCAGTTCAACTTCGGCTGGCCGGACTCGCTCGACTGCGCCCGGCTGCCCACGCGCAACGACCCGCACGCGCTCTGCATGGAGGCGCCCGAGAACGCCACGGCCGGCCCCGCCGAGCCCCACAAGGGCCTGGGCATGCTGCCCGTGGCGCCGCGGCCCGCGAGGCCCCCCGGCGACGCGGGCCCGGGCCCGGGCGGCGGCGGCACCTGCGAGAACCCGGAGAAGTTCCAGTACGTGGAGAAGAGCCGCTCGTGCGCGCCGCGCTGCGGGCCGGGCGTCGAGGTGTTCTGGTCGCGGCGCGACAAGGACTTCGCGCTCGTCTGGATGGCTGTGTGGTCTGCGCTGTGCTTCTTCTCCACGGCCTTCACCGTGCTCACCTTCCTGCTGGAGCCCCACCGCTTCCAGTACCCCGAGCGCCCCATCATCTTCCTCTCCATGTGCTACAACGTCTACTCGCTGGCCTTCCTCATCCGCGCCGTGGCTGGGGCCCAGAGCGTGGCCTGCGACCAGGAGGCGGGCGCGCTCTATGTGATCCAGGAGGGCCTGGAGAACACGGGCTGCACGCTCGTCTTCCTGCTGCTCTACTACTTCGGCATGGCCAGCTCGCTGTGGTGGGTGGTCCTGACGCTCACCTGGTTCCTAGCTGCCGGCAAGAAATGGGGCCACGAGGCCATCGAAGCCCACGGCAGCTACTTCCACATGGCGGCCTGGGGCCTGCCGGCGCTCAAGACCATCGTCATCCTGACGCTGCGCAAGGTGGCCGGGGATGAGCTGACCGGGCTCTGCTACGTGGCCAGCATGGATGCAGCTGCACTCACGGGTTTCGTCCTGGTGCCCCTCTCCTGCTACCTGGTGCTGGGCACCAGCTTCCTCCTGACCGGCTTTGTGGCCCTCTTCCACATTCGCAAGATCATGAAGACGGGCGGTACCAACACCGAGAAGCTGGAGAAGCTCATGGTCAAGATTGGGGTCTTCTCCATCCTCTACACGGTGCCTGCCACCTGCGTCATTGTTTGCTACGTCTATGAACGCCTCAACATGGACTTCTGGCGCCTTCGGGCCACAGAGCAGCCATGCACAGCAGCCACCATGCCCGGAGGCCGCAGGGACTGCTCGCTGCCAGGGGGCTCGGTGCCCACTGTGGCTGTCTTTATGCTCAAAATCTTCATGTCGCTGGTGGTGGGCATCACCAGTGGTGTCTGGGTGTGGAGCTCCAAGACTTTCCAGACCTGGCAGAGTCTGTGCCACCGCAAGATGGCAGCTGGCCGGGCCCGGGCCAAGGCCTGCCGCGCCCCTGGGGGCTATGGCCGTGGCATGCACTGCCACTATAAGGCCCCCACCGTGGTCTTGCACATGACTAAGACAGACCCCTCTCTGGAGAACCCCACACACCTCTAGCGACACAGGCCTGGCGCAGGGTGGCTGCTGCGCCCTCCTTGCCCTCCCTGCCCCTCCCCCCAGAGACAGCTGACTAGCAGCTGCCCAGCTGTCAAGGTCAGGCAAGTGAGTACGAGGGGGCTGAGAACCAGGGTGGGGACCCGGTGAGGTTCATGCCCTGTCCCGCCACATTTGGGGGATGGGCCTGGCTGAGTCCTCACAGGGTCCTGGGAGAGAGTGTGGGAGGAGGGGGCAGAGGGGGGTAGGGTCCAGCAGGAGTTTATTTAATGATGTAATTTATTGTTGCGTTTCTCTGGAAGCTGTGACTGGAATAAACCCCGTGTGGCACCGCTGAGTCCTCTGTGGCGGGGAAGGGGGAAGGTAGGAGGGTAAGGGACTTCGGGAGGAAGTCCCCCAGAGCAGCTGTGCTTTGCAGGAGTCCCAGACGCTGTGTGTGTGTGTTTTGCCCCTCTGGCCTCTGAGGCCTGAGTTCTGTGCTTCCAAAGTGAGACTGGGATGCCTGCCGGGACGCTCAGGGAATCCCCTGGGACGACACTGCCACCTCTGGCCTGTTTGGGGCTGTGGGTGAGAACAAGTTCTCATTGGTGTGGAAAGTGAGGGCGTCGGCCTGTCAATGTCTTGAAGGCCACCTCCCTGGAGCCTCGGAGGCTGGAGGCTGACCATCCTCTTTGCCTCAGAAGATTGCTGGTGTGTCCACCTCCCTCCTGGGGGCCCTGGGCAGGGCACCCCACCCCACGCCATGTCTCTAGGCGGAGTGGAGATGAGGCAGGACTGGTATGTGGCATCTTGGCAGCACAGACAAGGGCTCGGGGATGGGGAGCCCTTGGGTGTAGTGGAAATTGGGCCCCCCACTCCTAAAGTTGAGAGATTTGAGGTGCTGATGCAGCAGTGAGAATGGGCAGTCTGGTGGGCATGGTGCCCACACTGGGGCAGCTTGCAGATGTGTGTGCTGGGAGATGCGGAGAGATACCATGCGCATCCACGTGCCGGGGAAGCTCAGGGCTGCTGGGACCTGCTCCATCTCTGCCCACTGTAAGGCAGCCGAGTGTGTGTGGCCATTCCTGGGGACCCTTATCAGCTGGGGATCAGATGCCAGGGCCCCATCTTGGCCACTGTGACTCCAGCCAGGTGAGAGTCTTGGTTACTATCCCTGAGTGCCTACTCCACACAGCCTGCATTCATTGTCAGTGCCAGGAGGCCCCAAGGGTCCAGCCACCTGCAGCCTCATGTTAGGGCCAAGGGGAGGCCCCCCGGGAGGGGAGGAGCTCATGTGCCCAAGATCAAGAGTAGGGCTGAGCCCCAAACCCAGGGCCTCTCAGGCCCGAGCTCAGTGCCCTGCACCAAGCGCCAGTCCCGCCAGAACCAAACAAGCCAGGGAGGATGAAACAGGTTGAGTCAAGTTCCCAGAAGACAGGGGATCATGGGTTGAGCGGGGTTAGGGTTCGTTTCTCACAAGGAGCAGTACTGACCGCCAGGGGAAGCGTGCAGCCCTTACGTAGGCAGCTCCTTGCATGAGGAACGCCCTTCCCATCTAAATCCTTCTTTTCTGAAAGAGCACACATTAAGTCCCCAAGCACCTTTGACCATCAAAGCCAGGTGACCTTAATTCCTTGTGATGCCTCATGTGAGGAGGGTCTTTGAGGGAACAGAATGAGCCAGATGACAGTTACACTGGGGGTGGGAGGGCAGGGCCTGCGCTGAGCTGGGCCCACAGGCCAGGTCTGCAGGGGGTGGGAGGGAAGAGGCTGAGGGTCTGACCAGGGCAGGGGCAGCTGGAGCCAGGGTCAACTGTCCTTATTGGTCAAAGGTGCTCTTCCAGAAGAGGATTTAGATGGGAAGGGCGTTCAAGGAACTGCCTAAGGGCTGCATGGAGAGGATTCCAGAGACCTGGGAAGAAAAAGGCAAGTGGGGTGGGTGGAGAAAGTGAGCACCAAAGGGCACTGGGCTGCCCCTCTTCCTTGCCAGTCGTGGCTACATCCCGCCCAGCAGAAACAAGCCCAGTGGCTGACTTCCAGGGCAACTGGGGCGGAAGGGTTGGGGAGCGCAGAAGGAGCAGTGCAGCGTCAGGACAGGCCCCAGGGGGCTCTGCTTTGAGGCCAGGACTTGGTCGCGGGGCTGTGCCTCAGCCCTGGGAGACGCTATGGAAAGTCCCACACCCTGGAGGAAAAGGAGGAAGGAAACACCAGAATCCTCCTGCTTGATCCTCCTTTCCCCACTTTACAGACACGAGGGAAATGTTCAGCAGGCTTGGCTGGCTCAGGATCACACAGCCAGGCGGTCTGGGGCCAAGCTGGAACTGAACCACCTGCCTCCGGCCTCAGGAGCTTGTGTGGTTTCCACACCATGGATTCAACCGGGTGCAGTGTGGGGAATGGCAGGGGTACAATTTAGGGAAGTTATGTCCAGAGAAGCTTGGGCGCAGTGGGTGGGGGAGGGGACATGTTCCTCCCACAGCTGAACCTACCCTCACCCCAAAAAAGGACTTTCCAGAGCCAAACAAAAACCAACACCTGCTGGCATGCGCATGTGCCCCAGACCCCTTCCTTCCCTGGTGGCCTTGGTGCCTGGCATTTGGATCTTCGGCGCGCAGCATCAGACATCCCCATGTCCCCTGGAAGGCTGAGCGTGTGCTGCAGGTCCGAGCTTGTGCATGGTGGGAGGCCTGAGTTACCAGAACTTAGCCATGACCTCGGTTGGTGTTAGTTGGGAGGAAATAACTCAAGACTTCACAGAGTCAGCAGGGCTGATCCTGACCGCAGGCAGGCAGGGGAGAATCCGTAAGGGGGTCAGGGGCTGCTCTTCCTCCCAGGAAGTTGCACCCTAAAGGAAAAGGCTCCCAGACTCAGGGCAGCCCAGAGCAGGGGTGAGGAGAGGTTGGTAACAGAAGGCCAGCCTCTCTACCTGGCTTGAGTTTCTCCCTCAGTATCCTGCTAGAGATGCCCTGGCTCCTGGCAAGTTGGAAGAGGTGCCCCTCTGAGAGTGGCTGCTTTGGAATCAAGATACCACCTCACTGTCACTCAAGTCCACCGACCATGTCGTTTGTCTCCCTGCCAACTGACAGGACTTGAGGAGAAAGAAGAGTACAGGACCGAGGACAGGTCTTGGTGGATTCCCAGAAGTAATGATTCAGACCTCTGGTCACACCCTGGGCAGTGAGGGAGCAGGGAGGTACTACTGAGACATTAAGTAGGACCAAGAATACACACCCCAAAGGAGGTGACATGTCCCCCACCATACTAGTACATGCCTAGGAAACTCACCTGAGGAGCAGGACTCCACAGATGTGGGCTGGCAGCCCCGAGCGCCACTGTCATCCTGTAAGAAACACGCAGAGGTAGCACAGCTCTGCCCAGAGCTGTGGCAGGGCTGGGGTGGGTGAGCTGGCCGAGTGCGACTAGCCACAGCGGCAAGGCTGCTTCCTCCACGCAGGACTAGACGCCCCTGACAGTGCTCAGCACCGACACTGGCTCGAAGCCCCACTCACCACGGCCCCAAAGTGAGTGGCAGAACCTGCACCCAGGGCTTAGGTCACTCCTCAGATTTGCTCTCCCTGCTTCATCTTATGCCACCCCTGGATCACTGGTCAGCAGCCGGCAGCTTCATTTCTTACCAGACGGAGTGACAGCAGTGGCTCAGCAAGACCTTTTTATTCCACAAGCAGATTCGCTGCCCAGCAGTGACCTACTCAAACCAGCCACTCGTTCGAACTGTTAAAGCTGAGCGCATGGGATTGACTATACTTATCGCTCCTATTTATGTTTGAAATTTTCCTTGAAAAAATCTTTAAAATGTGAGGAGTTTCCCCCAAATTAAAGGACCACATAAATTCTCACGGTGAAGCCCTAAAATACTCCCCCCCCAATTCCTAGTTTCAAATGAAGTTTTGAGGTTTTAGACAAACGAGGCCAGGAGAGGCTTGCAGGTCATGCTTCTTTTACACCCAGGGCATCAGAAATGTCTCCTGGGAACTAAGAGATGCAGCAGATGGATGTGACCTGCAGTGAAAAGACTTAAGTGAGAGGTCCTCTGGCTGCGGAGGCCAAACCTTCACAGAGAAGGCGGCTCCAAGAGTCCACGGGAACAACACTTGGGACTGCACTCTCCACTACCACCCGAGAGCACAAAGAAAGATCCACCAGAATTGTTTCTTCTTTATAAACACAAGTACATAATGTTTATTTGAAATTCCAATTTATTACAAGTTCACCCTTTAATGGGGCCCTTCCTCCTTAAAGACAGTTTTAAAAACAACAAACAATTCAGGTGTCACTGAAGTGGGAACACAGGAAGCTCACTATTAACAAGAGCAGACTGCATCTAGGATGAGAGGCAGGGGAGGGCGGTGGTTGGAATCAGGAAATTGTAACATCAGTGCTAACTCCATGCCTGTAGGAGCAGGGATGGCAAACCTAGCCACCAGCCACTGGAGCAAATTCCCAAAGTCCTTGGACCAGGAAGGGGAGAGACAGGGACCACGCCTTGCAGTTTAATATTAAGAGGCTTTATTCTCAAGTTCTAGGAGTTCCAGTCCCCTTGGCGGACTCCTTTTCCTTTAAACAGGTACAGAAGAGCTTTGGTGCTCACATTTTCCAAATCCAAAGTTTATAGAAAAGAAAATTAAACCCTGTTTTGTACTTTTATCAAAATCTGTCATAAAAGGGAAAGACTACAAAGTTTTGCCTAAATATAACAACTAGCGCTAGACTCATGGGAAGGGGCGCTCTGAGCTTCTCTCCCGCTCCCTCCTCCCACCCCTACTGACACTGTCCACTGAAATATCCAGGTTCTCACGGAGTTCCACGTCTGCGGCCAGAATGCGCATGGGAGGAGGCAGAAACAGCCACCTTGGCAGGACGAGGGAACAACACCCACCCCCCGCCCCGCCCCGCCCCAGAGATGCCACTGCTTGCCGTGATGAGCCTCCACCCAGCTTCTCTGCGCGAGAGTGGATGGGCTGGGGGAGAGGATGCGGGAAAGTAAAGCAACACGTTATCATATAAACTGTACTGTACATGTGCCAAAGCAAGATGACAGGAATATCTTACAAGATGTTCTTTATACAATATCACTGCTGAAACAAGCAACCTTTAATAACTAGAAAAGTCAATTTAAAAAAAATTAAACATTTAAATTCTTCCTGCTTTTCTTCTGCTCCCCTAAGAGCTTGTCTGGTATGTGGGTGGGCTGGGCTCCAACACCCCTCTGGCCAGATCCAAAGTCAAGGTTATATGCATGATTACAAGCAGGACTCCAGTCTCTAAGTGAAGTGCCTTAAGTTTTTTGTTTTTTTGAGGGGGTGAGGTAAAGTGGGAGTGGGGAAAGAGTTGTCACAAAGAAGGGGAGGGATATTCAGGAATGGCTCCAGGAAATGTCCCTTTACTCTGCCAAGATCAACTCAAAAGACCACAACTGTTTCATGATGCTGGTGAATACAGAATCCTGTATGGCACTCACTGATACGTCACCTGAGTGGGAGAGGGAGGAAGAGACAGAGTACGGGCTTAAAGAAACAAAACTGTATATAAATACAGATTTATAAAAAAAAGGTCAACGCCACCTCCCCAATTGGCCTGATTACCCTCAATCCTGCAGTATAATACAGCAATCCCTCCCCTGGAGACCAGAAGGGCTTGGCACTGTTGTGGGAGCCAGAGGGGAAGGGACCTTAGGAAAGAAGGAACAGGAACTGGGTTCACCAGAAAAGCTACGCCCCTGGACTCTTCCTGGAAACTCACAGAAGGGAGGGTCATGGACCTCTTCTGCCCCCAGTATTTCTGGGCAGAAACCACCAATCCAGTATCAGGCTCCCCAAAGAGCTTTGCTTCAATGAGGCCCTGCAGGGAGTTTTAACAAACAGCACAAGCTTGGATGACAGGCATTTCTGGACCCCATGATCTCTTCCCTTCCAAGTTCTCAATCTTCCGCTCTTGCCTCCCTCCCCACCTCCCTCACTGTCTCCCGAGCTCCCTTACCAGGGCCCTGCCTCTCTATTTCTTCTGTCTTCGTCCCCTGGACTGTCCGATGGGCTCTGGCTCACTGTCCCCTTCATCTTCAGCAAGTCGATCAGGAAACTTCTTGCGTTTCCTACGGACATATGGGTGGCCAGGAAGGTGTTTATGCAACAGAGCCACCAGACACTGTTCTGTCTTCACCATGCAGTTTAGCACATGGCTGCCGCGGCAGTTGTAAACCTCAGCATTGGCAAACACTTGCTTCATGTCAGTAAGAAACTCCTGCACAGAGCGGTAGCTCCCACAGGAACATTTGTTCTGCATTGTCTGAAAGTCCATGGGGTGGGTGATCACATCATAGTAGTCTTCGGCCTCATCCCTGGTCACAGGCTCCCTGTGGAGAAGAACCAAATGGAGTTATGTGCATAGCCTTGACCGCAACTGCCTGGGAGCTAAAAAACCAGCCCTAGAATACCTACGCCTGCTGCCATCGGCCAACTGGCAAGCACAGAGAAGCTGTGTTCACTTTGTACCGAGAGCTGTCACTACCAGTTTGGGAAAGCTAATTCCCCTGCCACTGAGCCATGTCCAGAAATGAAAGGGATCAGAGTAGTCCCATGGGGCTCGGCTGAGAGCTCCCTCAGTCAGCTGCCTTTTTGGAATGTCCCTAGAACCTACCAGGTTGGTCCCATCCCCTGTGCTTGAGAAGGCGGAGCTCACCTGAAGGGCCAGCTGAAGCGGTACTTCACGAGCCTGTGCAGGATCTCTTCACACTTCTGCAGCTCCAGGCTTTGCCTCCGGGAGCTCCGCTTGGTCTGAAGCACCTGGTGCCAAAGAAAGAGAAATGTCATTACATGTACAAGAGGAAGAAGAGCGGACAAGGCAGAAAATGTGTATCTCTGCTCAAAGAAAGAAAAGAAATAGTGAGTGCAACTATTTCCTTGGAGCAGAAATGGTCCAGTCTCCTGACACACAAATCAGGGAGCACTCTCAGCCCAGGAGGAGGCATTGTCCACCTGTCCACTTGCCTCCTCCCTGGTGGACAGTGATCAAAGCAGCAGAGAGCAGGCAGCAGTTGCTGTATTAACAGCAGTCCTGTTAGAGGTCGCCTGGAGAGGACCACTGTCAACAGGACACTCGCCCTCTGAGAACAGATGGACCTGGGATTACAGCGATACCATGGACGGGCATCAACAAGCAACTGCAGAGAGCCGGATGGGCTATCTGGACCACCAGCAGCCAATTCTGTGGGGGTAGGGTGTCTCTGGGAAGAATAGCAAGGGGTCCAATTCCCTTCCTGGCTCCCCCACTGCAGACACACGGGAGCTAAATGGCCAAAGCGAAACGGAGTGGGCCCTGCCTTCCAGGTAGCCACACAAAGCTGTGACTCACACCAATAGGAGCCACAGAGTAGACAGGTTAGGGCTGGGCAAACAGAAGCACCTTTTAATGCCCCGTGATCTCCCCTAAAGCTTGCATTATGCCCCTAACCCTGATTTGATCTATAAAAACAAGTATGTTTTCAAGACCTGCTTTTCTGTTCTTTAAAGCTCAAATGAGATCTAAAACAAAACTGCTAAAATTACATTGGTTAAGGAGCAGAGGGGAGTATAATGTCCCTCCCACAACAACTGTCGACCCAACAGTAAGTGAGGCTCCAACATTGCTGACATTCCCACGACGAAGACCCAGCCCCTCTGAGCCCACTGGAGACACATGGATACTATTTTAAAATCCTTAATAAGTTGCAGGCTGCCTGCTAACTAGAGGAGACAATGTTCGCAGGCTACAGCAGGGGAATGCCGGACATAGCTGTTCCTAGAGGGCTTGCTGCCTCTGTCTGCCTACAGGCCCACCCATCTGCCTCCCCAGCCTCCCAAGTTAGGGAGGAGGAAGGAGGGGGGAGGCTTCCACCTGTTGCCTGATGAATTCCTAGTGCTGGGGTGCGGAATAAGAAACAGAAAGGTTAGAGGGAGGATGATAAATAATTCTTACCAGCTCATCAACCTCAGTGTCATCCACGGGTGGCACCTTTGGCCGGGACCTCCTGGTAGGATGCGGCTTCTTGCCAGGTTGTCGGCCTGGCCTTGCTGCAGGGAGAATGACACTCTGCTTGCCCCGGAGGGTCTTTCGAGGTCTCACTGAAACAAAACATACAGATTCAGAACCGAACAACTGAGGATGAAGGGGATATCTCTGGAATGGGGGAAAGGAATGGGGAGGAAATTTGGACAAGGAAAGTAATGGTTTCCTTTGGTTATGAGGTGCTCTTGCTGTTTTCTTCCTGCCTGCCCTACCTAATAGCACACTAAGAGGCAGAAGTAGCAGATGAAATATGTATACCTTTCATCACCTGCCAAAGACCTCTCAGAAGGCTGGTCCAGTACTTCTATCCTCTGTCCCTACCCCGGGCACTTACTCTCAGCAATGAGGCACTTGAAGGAAGTCAATTATAAACTGACTCAGGAGTAGAAGCCATTTGCTAACAGATCAGTTTGGATGTCCTACAGGCTCGGCCTGAGAGAGTGTATATATTTACATGTGAGATGAAATCTGATTGTAAAACAGACCCTGTTTCATAATCCCCAGAATTAGCCTACACTCACCATCACGGTCTTTTCAGAGAAAAGGTGATACTTAAGTGAAGGGCCACAAAACTTCCTCACTGAATCCAATTCAGGCTAGCCCTACTCCTGCTTTCTTGCATTTCTGAAAACCATAGGCAGTGGGCTAGGCCCTTCCATGGGAGCCCTGCCCAGGGTCCCCAAAGAGAGAGCAAAGAACACAAAGACACTGAGACTACCTATGTCTCAGGTTTACAGCAGGTGCTCAGTGTCAGGCAAGCCAACACTGCTCAGTCAGTCCCCAGAGAGCAATACTCCGTGAGGATTAGCACGAGGCTTCTCCACAACCTTTCCTTGCCAACACCCTGGAGGCTGGGAAGATGACACTTGGAGACAGAGCTATGGGTATAGAGAGGCAGTGACAAAAAGAATCAATAAACAATGCTTTACACTCTATTTCTGAACTATGACAACAACTTCCTTGGCTATTTTATGGTCTCTACTTCAAGAGACCGCTAGTAAGAAAGGACAAGAAGCCAATGCTCAGGTGCTAGTCCCTTGAGTCGCACTAGAGAACCACACATCTTTGGTGGTATGAAAGGTAGAGACAAAAAGCTCTGAAGTACCAAATACTTCCTAGATCCTTTTGGCAGACAGAGGCCCCAGAAACCTAGAGAGAAAATGATTCTTTGGAAAAAGAGCGATAAAGTGGAAGTATAATAGAAAAGCCATCACTAACTTGAAAATACACAGATTAACACACTGCTACATTCAGAATGTATTCCCAGACAAATGTGCACCCAAGACTCTGGCCAATAGAGGATGGTCTCCCTGAATGCAGGATTAATGGGTCATTTGTTCACTTGTCCTGGGGTACATGAAAAATCATGCCTAGAGAACAAACAAAAGGAGCCCTATGAGAATGGGAGAGATTCAGGTGTCCCGAATTACACCCCTAGAGTACAGAGGAAGAAAGTGGGGGGACGGGAGCAAATGTGCAAGCCTGAAGCCCTTAGACTTTGGACGCTTCGCTGCAGTAAGAGATTGGCCATGCCAGACGTCCTCTCTCTTCTTACATAAGATCATTCGGAGCTTCTATGATCCTGGGAACTGCACTATCTCTTCAAAAGCTCACCAAAATCTTGATCTGTGGTCTGTTTTCTACTAACCTACAAAGAAAAGTATATTTTGGAAAGAGAGGCTGTTAAAAGCCTGGCCTGGAGGACCTTAACCATAAAAATGAGAAGACATGAGAGTATCAGAGTCAATGTGGTGAGCATAAGTGATGATAACTTTTTTCCCAACTGGAATCTAGTGAGAATAGATCTGAACCTTCCTAACATACATATACCTAAGCCACGGAAAAACCAGTCTTCCCTTTTCAAACTAGCAAAGCTATAGCCCTGCAAGCTACAGGGAGGAGAAAAAGCACTGTAACCAGAGAGAAAAGAACAAAAAAGCACCCTCTCTGAAAGTAGCGCTGCACCAACAGCCAGAACAACTGTTAGGAGATGGCAACAGACCTAGATCTTCCTTAACCATCATCCCATATACTAGGGAGTTCAAAACCAGCAGCCTTGTCGTAAACATACTGGGGACGTTGGATTCTACTAACTCTTACAGAATGTGAGTCTGTCATAGGTTGATGTGCATGAGATCAAGCCATCTTTCCTTCTACTAGGCAGGAGGTTAAACAGCATCTTGACACCTCATTTAAACACACAACAGCTGAGTCACCCCATAGACACAACCTGAGAGAAAAGGAAGACAGCAAGATAGCCCCAGTGAGTAACTGCTGCCAACCCAGCCTGTCCAACCCAGCTGGGAAGACTGTGAGGTAACTACAAAGGCAAACGGAATACTTACATCGCAAACCAGCCACCTCATAATCTTCCTCCTCCTCCTCTTCTTCCTCTTCTTCCTCTGAATCACTCTCATCATCTTCACTGTCCTCAGAGGCAGACTCTTCAGTATAATTCCTGTGTGGAGGAAAAAAATCATACAGGGAACACAGACCTAACCCAAAGTGGTCCTAAGAAGAGCTAAGGTGACACAGGGGTCCCAGCAACCTTCTTCTCCTCACAGAATGCATACTTTTATGATAAGGGGAGGGAACCTGAAGCTAAGCCAGGTAAGTTCTTCACAAAATGAAAAAACTAAGCTTAAACAGCATGCCTCCCTCTACCAGGCCTCAAAGGGTTTGGACAAGACACCAATGGCAACAGAAATCAAGGTCAAAATGCAACTCTACCTCTCCCCACACAAAACAATACAAAACACTATTACTTTTGTCTCACAAAAAGAGCCAGATAATGTAACAATTCAGGTACTGAAGCTGTCCCCAACTCCGGGGTGGACTGGAAGGATAAACAGAGCCCAGACAGGTGTTACTCCACCTTGATGGCCCCCTTCCAAGAGCTGAAACAGCTTGCAGATGACCATAACATCAAAGCAATGGTAATCCCAGCTCAGAACAGCTGGTCCAAAGCCCCACCATTTCAGAGCAACATGCCTCATATCTCTCTAAGTGTAGCTGGAACGGAGTGAGAAATAACCAAGTAATACTGTTAAGGTGGGGTCAGGATCAAACAGCTCTGCCTTTTTAAAAGAGAGGCCAAGCCAGAGTGCCTATAAACTGCCCTTTTACAACCTCAAATTTCAATGTGGAAAGCAACAGTATTAACTTGATAAATATTAGATGTCTCCTCTTTACAAGGTCCTGTGTTTGGCCTTATTGAGATTCAAGTAAAGAACAAAGCACCATCTCTACTCTCAGGGCATTAATAATCTCATGGGGAGGCAGCAGGGTATAAAACTAACCATAAAGACAAGATGCATGACCAAAACACTGTTTCAGAGAATGAAAGCTCAGCTGGAACACAGAGGAGAAACAATTTTAAGGATATAAGGACTTTTCAAAAGCGCAGTGAAATTTTAGCTAGGCCATGGGTAGTTTACCCAATTGGGAGTTCTGGGCAGAAAGAATATTACCAGCTGGGAAAAAGCACAAAAGGTAAAGATGAACAAAACAGCCTACAGTAAGCACTCAAACACAGGAACTGGGGCTCAGAAAAACCTAGGCTAGTATCATGCAAGAGTATAAGAAGTCAGGCTAGAGAGTGTGGACTTTATTGTAGAGGTGACAGAAAGACTGAAACTTTTTTTCTTTTTTAAACAGATGGAGTCACTCTGTCACCCAGGCTGGAGTACAGTGGTACAATCACAGCTCACTGCAACCTCAAATTCTTAGGCTCAGGTGATCATCCTGCTTCAGCCTCCTGAGCAGCTGGCACTACAGGTACACACAACCACACCTGGCTAATTTTTAAAAAAATTTTTTTGTAAAGACAGGGGTCTTGCCACATTGCCCAGGCTGGTCTCAAATTCCTAGCCTCAAGTAATCCTCCTGCCTCAGCCTCCCAAAATGCTGGGATCATAGGCATGAGCCAGACTGGAAGCTTTTGAACAGGAAAGTGAGCAGATCTTTGCCTTATATATATTACTCTGATATCACCACAATACCTAGATGGATAAGAGGGGAAAATATAGGACGTAAGGAAGAGGAGTTGGGGCATAATAGAAGGAGCCCAGGTAAGAGATGTAGGAGTGACAAATGACAGTAGGGCCCACGGAGAATGGAGAGCAGGAGACTGAATCATTAGCCATCTGGGCACTAGATTGGTAATGTGGTACATTAATGAATATGTAGAATGAGGGAGAAGTTCATGTCCAAATTGACACCAAAGTTCTAATCATGACACGGAAGGAAAACAGCAGGCATGGGTAAGGAAGGCAATGAGACTGAAGATTTTTAGCAGTGGGTGGTTATAGAAGTAATCATGTAGATGTAGGAAGTGGATAATGCACAGGCAAAAGGCAGAGGGAGATGTAACATTACTCGAGAGGATACAGTCAAAGAAGAAAGACAATGTAGCTGGCAGCGAAAACTAGAAATGTCAACATTAAGCTAAAATTAGATACGGATCTTTTG
This sequence comes from Indri indri, assembly GCA_004363605.1. Lineage (NCBI taxonomy): Eukaryota > Metazoa > Chordata > Mammalia > Primates > Indriidae > Indri > Indri indri. The sequence goes on along the minus strand of RJWJ010004822.1, from coordinate 53,114 downwards.
AGCTCCTATTGAAGTATCATAAATGATCAGGCTCTATATCCAAAAGATGAACTTAAAGCACCTTAAAATCATTCAGTTTGAATAACTGAAGCTTAACTTTAACAGCTATCTATTCAATTATTTTTAAAAGAAAAAATTCTCACCTGCCACGGGAGTTACGCCTGGCAGTAGCAGGTTGGCAAGCTGGGCACTGCCACTCACCATCTGGTACTTCATAGAGGGCCGGCCTCAAACAAAACAGGTGGAAGGCTTTATTACACTCGTCACACAAGATCAATTTGTCATCCTCACCTGCAAAGAGATAAACTTGTATAGCATCGTTGGAAGCACAGCAACAGTCAATGAGCTGTAAGAAAGAGCTGCTCATCTTAACTAATGCCATAGAAGAACACACATTCTAGCACAGTGCTACCCGAGTTTTTGTTAAAAAAAAAAAAAAAATGCAGTCATTTCCTGAAAAGAAATGTAGCATACACTAGATTTTAAAATAATTTAGGAATCAGGTCTTCTAACTTGTAACATAAAATCTACTCAGGGCTAGGACAGGACGCAGCAAAAACCAAGTGACAGCAAGAAATTTTGCTGCTCTTCTCTGACCCTCCCAACCCGCCCAGCTCCAAACACTTCAACTCATGTGTGATATGGTTCCCTTAAGTCATTTGGTTTCCTTACATTGGAAAATACACTGAATCAACTTAACATGGTCATCTCCCCTCTCCAACCTTCATTCTGAGTCAGTTTTACAGCAATTCAATGACTTTATAAAGACCTTTTCATCCCTGGAAATTAAACCCTAACCTAATTCATAAGATAACATTAGCCACTGAGAAGTCAATCACACCATGGTTTTAGCCATGAAGTTCCTTTTGCACACACAAGATTTGAATGATCTCAGCATTTAGCAGTCTAACTGCTTTGCTCTGCAGGACTCAGTGCTCAAGCAACCAAGCCTGAGCATTCTTCAAAATGTACAAAGAATGCCCCCTTGGAACCACCTATCTTACTTCACAGATGTCTTAAGTTCAGAGATAATAAAGATTTAAAATTTTTCATTAACTAACTTTGTAGAAAATGTGAAGACTGAAAAGATTAACTGCTCTTACTTAGACTCTAAACTGAGGAATAAAGCGCTTGCTGATTTGCTGGCATATGATATCAAAAACGTCTTATAAATCTGCAGGAAAAAGTAAAATCTATTTCATCCACACTAAAATCTGTGTATCTGAAACTCTTTTAGGTAGAAATGAAGATCTTGGAATGGAAATCCTAGTTTCTCATACACCCAGATTAGCAAATTTGATCTAAATATACCTTTCTTTCGACACACTTTGCATCTAGCATTTTCTGCTGACATATCCCACTTGATACAAGCATCAAGCATCCCAAGTAGAACATGCATCCTGGAAAAAGTCTGAGCTTCACGGATTGCTGTCTTCCATTTTTCCAGTGCAGACGCAACCTAAACACAGACCAAACAAGGCCAACATTACTGCAATGATCTCAAAGACATTGAGAAAAGACTAGAAACAGGCAAAGATAAGAGAGAATTCTGAGGACATTTGCTTCCTAGAAGTCTAACCCATTTATCTTACAGAAAAAAAATCAAGGCTCCAAAAGGTTAAAAAATCTTGCCAAAGGTCACACAAAGATTAAAGGGAAGAAGGGAGGAATGACTAGGGACAGGTCTCTTTTAGTGAAATTCACTTAAAGATCTGCCATCACTTAAAAGTAGAAACATTTGTGCACTGTAAATGGCTAGAAAATAACAATTTTATGTAGCCAATAGAAGTTCATTAACAAGATTATCAATTTCTGCACTAATCCCTGCTGTAACCCCAGACTACAGGGCCTAGAAATGGCAAATAATATCTATAGAAGCTTTCTATAATGCTTAAAATTATTAAATACCTAATACACCATATTCCTCTTGACTTTATCACCAACTTCTAACTAAAGTAAAATTTTTAGTCTCAGGTATTAGCCTGACTTAATTCTGGACAATTACTCTCAGCATAACCTGCACTGCCTCCTCCCATCATCAGAAAATGCAAATTAATTCGAAATTAGTCCAAATAAAACACAGGATGGGGGAATGTAATTAGGGATTTCAGTGATAAACATGACCCCCTCTCACCTATAAAATATACATTCTAAGGAGGAACAGAAATGTCATTTCAAGCTAATTCATTTGTATGACTGTTTTGTTAATCAAAAGGTGATTTTTTTCTTAATGTTTTCAAAGCATTCCTAGCCTAAATGATTAGGTAAATACCTACATAAACCTGTTTAGGGGTATCAGTCTCAGCCAGAAAATACGACACAGATGAACATGGTAAAGCTCAGGCAATACATTAGAATCTGAGAGACCATGTTATCTTAGAATCCTCAATTACGTAGAAGTCTTATTGCTTAAGTCATGACTGAAACTAACTTAAGTCAGCAATGGCCAGTCTTACTACTTTTACAACTCTGCCAGCTCCAGCTGCAATTAGCTACCACACCACCACCAATCCAATCCCACAGCTGGATTTCACTGCCTTTCCCTAGGCAAAGAGGTCCTTTTCAAATAATGTACCTCTCTAAAGGAAAGCCAATTATCCTGGAAGGCCATAGGCTTTAAAATAGAGCTGCCAAGGGACAAAGACAGTTGACCCAAGCTCTGAAGTTGGATACTACACACTGACTATGGTGTGAAGTTTGGGGGAGGAGGCTCAGGGGGAGAGAACAAAGGCTGGTGGGGAACCTGCAGCCTTGGGGCCACACATGGCCTTCTGGATCCCTGAGTGCCACCTTCTGACTGAATCCAAATTTTACAGAACAAATCGTCTCCAATCTCTGCTGCACATATTTCAACATCTGCTTTGAAAAACAGCACAATTTCCTTCTTCCTTCTGCAGAGCTGCTCAGTACGATCTGAGGTCCACAATCCTGGCTGCCTTGTCTTCTACCCTGATACAGGAGAGCTGACATGTAAGTACTAGAGAGTGTTTCCTTGAAAGAGTAACCCAGGCCAGGCACAGTGGCTCACACCTATAATCCTAGCACTTTGGGAGGCTGAAGCAGGATGATCACTTGATGCCAGGAGTTTGAGACCAATCTGAGCAACATAGAGAGACTCCATTTCTTTAAAAAAAAAAAAAAAAAAAAAAAAAAAAGGAAAGAAAGGAAAGGAAAGGGAAAGGGAAAGGGAAAGGAAGAAAAATAAGCTGGGCGTTAGTGGCACACGCCTATAGTTCTAGCTACTCAGGAGGCTAAAGCAGAAGGACTGCTTGAACCGAGAAGTTTGAGGCTGCAGTGAGCTATGATGATGCCACTACACTACTCTAGCCCAGGCAACAGCAAGACCCTGTCTCAAAAAATAAAAAAAAAATAGGCCAGGCGTGGTGGCTCATGCCTGTAATACTAGCACTCTGGAAGGCCGAGGTGGGGGGATTGCTTGAGCTGAGGAGTTTGAGACCAGCTTGAACAAGAGCAAGACTCCCATCTCTACTAAAAATAGAAATCTTAGCCGGGCATCGTGGCATGCACCTATAGCCTCAGCTACTCAGGAGGCTGAGGTAGGAGGATCGTTTGAGCCCAGGAGTTGAGGTTACAGTGAGCTACAATGACTCCACTACATTCTACCCAGGGTGACAGAGAAAGACTCTGTCTCAAAATAACTATATAAATAAATAATGAATGAATAAAATAATAACCTAAATCTTTTTAATGGAATACAAATTGAAGAATTTTAGGTTCGGTTTTTCTTTTTAAGAGTGCTTGGCCAGGCACAGTGGCTTACACTCATAATCCCCGCACTTTGGGAAACAGAGACGGGAGGATTGCTTGAAGTCAGGAGTTCAAGACCAGCCCAGGCAACATAGCAAGACTCCATCTCTACAAAAATTTAAAAATTAGCTGGGCATGGTGGCACACATCTGTAGTCCCAGCTACTCGAGAGGCTAAGGCAAGAGGGTTTCTTGAGCCCAGAAGTTCAAGGTTACAGTTAGCTATGATCACGCCACTGCGCTACAGCCTGGGAAACAGAGCTAGACCTTGTCTCTAACAAACAAAACAAAATAACAAACAAACAATTGCTTATTGGGAACTGGCAGAGAATGTCTACACATGGCTTTGCTGTCCTCTAGTGGAAAGTCAAATGTAGTGCACACAGCATTGAAGAAAATAGTGTCATCTGTATAATAGTACTGCTTTTTTACTTATTTCCTATGAATTATAAAAATTCAGCACCCAACAGCTCATCTGGCCTCATTACATTTTTTTTTTAACTTGAAGAGATCTTGGAAATAAGCTTATTTAATCTTAGTTTAGTTTGTTCTTTTTTTAACAGATCTTTAAATTGTTATCAAACAGGTGGCCTTTAGCAACTGGCTTCTTTCACTGAGCATGTTTCTAGGTTCATTCACAAAACATGCAACAATACTTCATTCCATTTTATTGCTGAACAATATTCTACCAAATAGATATTTCAAATTTTATTTATCCATTCATCAGGTGACGGACAACTGGGTTGTTTCCATATTTTGGCTATTGAGAATAATGTTGCTATGAACGTTCATGTAACATTTTTGTTAGTTTACTTGGGAAGAAGGTTTGCCTAAGGTCTCAGAAATTTAGGGCCACATCTCCATTCCCAATCCAACGCTCTTGGTATTATACATACTGGATAACCATTAGGATCCTGTTACAGACACTGAGTTAAGCACCTAAACTAGCCTAGACCCCAACCAGCTTCTAATTCTGATGGCAAAAACATCAGGCACTCAAGATTTGAGAGAATATACTGGACTCCTCTCAGGCACAAAATTCCTAACAGTCCAGCATGTTAAAAAACAAAAATAAAACAAAAAAATCTCCCATACTCAAAGTAGTGTTTTTAAAAATAGAAAAACAGTAGCAAGATAAAGTTTTCACATTCAACACTGGTGGCCTCCTACAAAAACCCTCTGTCCTGCAGTGCTGGTGGGAGTTCAGACACACTATTCCGGTGGATAATTCAAATTCTCTAGCATACCACGTTGACCTTCAAGTTAGTCCCTAGTTAGAAGTAGATAAAACAGAATCAAGGGGAAAGCAGTTTACATGAAAATCACCATTAATCTTTTTGGTTAACACTAGAAAGGCAATTATCTTATCTTAGCAGGGATAAAATGAGGCTCCAGCTCAGTCTTCCACAAAAGATCATTCAAATGGAAAAAAGATACAAAGATGACCCAGTCTTCTGATGGTTTGACTTATGAACTGGTACAAAAGCCATACATATACTCAGTATCCAGATAAACCCATCATAAATTGAAAAAATCTTAAGATATATGATGGGTTTATTTTGGGGGTGGTGGTGGTATTACACTGCATCCTAAATCAAGGAGCATAGGTAATTAGGTTGTCAGGACACATGCAGCCACAGTAAACAGAGTCAAACAAAACCCAGGATTTTGCCAAATTATACGCTGTCTTTTCCAGTTAATTCAAGAAAACAAAATAAGCATTAAATATTTGAAATCATCCACTATTACAAAAAAGAGATTTGAGAGATGATCTATTTTTATAAATAAGAAAACTGAAGCCCAGATTAGAGACTGATATAAGCTCACGCAACAGCCTAGTGCCAGTTGCAAAAATCCTGGCCCTTGCTAAGCGGAAACATTCAAAGCAAAGGGCAGTGGAAAATTTCAGAGCTGTGGTAAAGTTGACCTCTGGTAGGGAACTACAGGGCATAATGCCATTTTAATGCAGAACATTGTTGAACTACTTAGTAGGCAACCTAATTGATTTTCCAAGAAACTCTTCCATGCTTTCCATTTATGTACTGTGTCTGGACCTGCAAAGTGCTCATATTTTCCTCTGCAACTAAGCTAAGGACAAGTCTGATCTGACGAGCTAAAAAGAGGTTACTTCGCTGTAGGATTCAGTACTCAAAAGGAGGTTAATTAGAATACTACAGAGACTAGTTAATTCTCAATAACAAGAAAACATTGTTGCAGGAAAAGAAACGGAAATTCTTGGAAAGATCACATCAAGAAAGAGCCTCTTCCGGATAGAACTTGAGTTAAAACAAAACTCATGCAGTATTTAGCAAGACTAAAAATTATGCCTTAGGAGAAGAGATTTAGCCAAGGAGACTAGTTAACTGTCTTAGACATCTTTGATATCTTAGACATCTTAAGTTACCTACGTACAATATAGCCATTTAAAAGAAATACAGAAGTCACCATCGAATTGGTATTACCTGATCAACACTTAAGTGCACATATAAGAATGACATTTATTGGATGTTGGGCAGGGGGAGGGGGAAGGAGGGAGGAGGGGACGGGCATATGCACAAACAACGAGTGCGACGTGCACCTCCCGGGGGATGGACACACTTGAAGCTTGAACTTGGGGAGGGGGGGCAAGGGCAACATATGTAACCTAAACATCTGTACCTTCATAATATGCTGAAATAAAATAAATAAATAAATAAATAATAAAATAAAATATATCAAATGAAAAAAAAAAAGAAATACAGAGGAGGGTAAGAACTAAATCCCAGCAAGATAATGACTTATATGTGAAGTCTCTGAGCCTAAATCATGAATTAAACCTTTATTTAAACTGGATTTTCATTCTCTGCCCTGCTTACCTCTTACCCAAAATGATCTTGGCCTCAGGAAGAAACACAGGCGGAACATGACAACTGTGTACAAATGTTTGAGGAGCTTTAGAAAGGAGACTACTCATTCTATGTTTTGACAAGAACAAGTTGTCACTGAGAAAAGAGGCCAGTTTCAGTTCAATCTGAAAAGGTCTATGCTGCCCTTCCCATGCCTGATTAATTCCTACTTATTCTTCAACTCCCAGCTTCTATTATCTCCTCTGGGAAGGTTTCTTTGATTTGCCCTGGGTATTCCTCACAGGTGAGGCTCAGTACTGCTTTCTCATCAGTACTTGTCATACTACTGTAATCATTGCCTGCCTCTGTCTCTTACACTCAAACTGAGTTCCTTGAAGGCAGACACTCGAGGGTTTTACTCATCTCTATAAAACCTCCAGACTTAGCAGTGACTGGCACAGGCAGACCTTTACCAGATGCTTATGAAAGGAAGGAAAGAAGGGAGGGAGAAGGAAATCTAAAATTAGGGACAACGGCTGGGTGTGGTGGCTCACACCTATAATCCCAACACTTTAGGAGGCTGAGGCAGGAGGATTGCTTGATGCCAGGGACTTCGAGACCAGCCTGAGAAACATAGGGAGACCCTGTCTCTACAAAAAAACAGAAAATGAGCCAGCTGTGGTGGCTCATGCCTGTAGTCCCAGCTACTCCGGAGGCTGAGCCAAAAGGATTGCCTGAGCCAAGAGTTTGAGGCTGTAGTGAGCCATGATGACGCTACTGCACTCCAGTCTCAGAGGGAGACTGTCTCAAAAACATAAAAAACAGATGAACGGATAAACAGAATGTGGTACATACATGTGGTATAATACGAAATATATCTGATCTTTGTCCCCGTTCTAAAACTCTCGGAATTTTGAGATAGGAGTGTCTTTTGTTATTCTGTTATTTATTTGCTATATTGTTATTTTGTTATTATTATTTGAATGCTTTCGGATCACATCTGAGTTTATGCTATTGAGATGACCTAGGGGTGGAGCCCCAAGATAGCCTGAGGATGGGGGACTGCTCACCAGAAAGACAAAGTGATCAGAGGGTTGGAACCTTCAACTCTACCTATAAGTTCCTGAAGGCGGAAGGGGGAAACCTGGAGATTAAGCTCTATAAAAACTCTTGAACAGTAAGATTTGATGAGTTTCCAGATTGGTGAACATACCCAAAAACTGGAAGTGTTCAGATGGAGTACAAAAGCTCTGTGCACCCCATTCTCCACCCCATGCCTTGCCCTATGCATCTCTTCCGTCTGGCTGTTTCTGAGTTGTTCTTTTACAATCAACTGGTAAACCTCAGTAAAATGTTTTCCTGAGTTCTCTGGGGCATTCTAGCAAATTATCAAACCTAAGGAGGGGGTCATGAGAACCCTCAATTTACAGCTGGTACAGGTGACAGTCTTGTGGGACTGAGTCTTTCAACTTGCAGGAATTGACACAAACTCCAAGTAGATCATGTCAGAACTGAATTGAATTGCAGGAGTAATTGATGTTGGCAGAGAATTCAAGAATTGCTTAGTGTGAAAAAAACTCATATATTTGGTGTCAGAAGTGTTCTCTGAGAAACTGTTTTCTTTTAATATACAATGGAATATTATTCGGCCTTAAAAAGAAAGGTAATTCCTGCACCTACAACAGGAATGAACCTTGAAGACATTATGCTCAAGTGAAATAAGCCAGTCTCAAAAGGACACATATTATATGATTCCACTTACATGAAGTACCTAGAGTAGTCAAATTCAGAAAGACAGAAGAAAAATGGTGGTAGCCAGGGGCCGGGGGAAGGAGGAAATGGGGAGTTAAGAGTTTAATGGGCAGTTTCAGTTTGAGAAGATGAACAGATTTTGGAGATGAATAGTGGTGATGGCTGCAGAACAATGTGAAAATGCCACAGAACTGTACACATAAAAATGGTAAGGTGTATGCTGTGCATATTTTACCACAATTTTCAAAATATTTAAAAACCACCACCACCTTTTTGAAAAAAGAGAACCAAGCTCTGGTGAGGGGGGAGAGGTACACCACTCTGACCATCATCCACAGTCCTAGAGGCAGGGCTATGCTCCACAGACCAGTTTGAAAACCAAATTCCGTGGAAAGTGGCTTTAAAAAAAGGGGGGGGGGACTGGCTCAGGGCACAGTGCTTACAATAGCTAAAAAGCATAGGGTTAGACTATTTTAAAACCCAATCACACTCATCTACACAATCATAAATGATAACTTCAATAACTGAATACCTTTGCTTCCTCTGCCATTTTTTTCTCTTCATCCACTTCCTCAGTTTTTGCCGAATCTTCGCTCTGCAGTTTTCTTCTCTTTTGCTTCGGAGCCATGAAGCCTTGGAGAAATTTCTTTATGACACTGGCCTGAAGGGCAATCACACACTCACCAAAATCCTTCAATTTCTCCAATGCAATAACCTACAGAATGATTTTAAAACTAGATTGAGAGAATGTCAAGAGAAAGATGAAAGGAGTCCATCCTGAACTAAATTCAAATCAACCTGTACTCAAATATCAAAAGAGTCATATAACATTAATTGTTCCTAAGTTCTCTCCAGTGGTTTATGCATTTAAAAGTACTTGGCCGGGCGCGGTGGCTCACGCCTGTAATCCTAGCACTCTGGGAGGCCAAGGCGGGCAGATTGTTTGAGCTCAGGAGTTCGAAACCAGCCTGAGCAAGAGCGAGACCCCGTCTCTACTAAAAATAGAAAGAAATTAATCCGACAACTAAAAATATATAGAAAAAATTAGCCGGGCATGGTGGCACATGCCTGTAGTCCCAGCTACTCGGGAGGCTGAGGCAGAAGGATCGCTTGAGCCCGGGAGTTTGAGGTTGCTGTGAGCTAGGCTGACACCACGGCACTCACTCTAGCCTGGGCAAGAGTGAGACTCTGTCTCAAAAAAAAAAAAAAAAAAAAAGTACTTGATTACTTCCATTTCCCCAGTGAAGAGACTGAAGAATGCTGAAATTTCCTGTAAGGGAAATGTAAGGGAGTTACATAATTCATTCATTACCTACTATGTGCAAGCTATAGTCTTAATGCACAAATTGAAAGAGAATCAAAATTTACTAACTCTCTGGCTAACTGAACATAATATGCTTTACACACTTGATCTCCCTTTAAGCCTCACATCTATCTAATGGATGAGGAAACAGAAGGTAAATCACTTCATTAAAATCATGCTCCCGGCTGGGCACAGTGGTATATTCCCGTACACCCAGTTACGAGGGAGGCTGAGGCAGGAGGATCGCTGAAGCCCATGAGTTTGAGGCTATGATGCGCTATGATCACACCTGTAAACACCCACTGCATTTCAGCCTAGGCAACATACTGAGACCTAGCTCTTTAAAACTTTTAAAAAATAGAAATAAAAAACAAAAACTAAAAAATTATGTTCCTAAACAATGCACACACTGTTTTATCGTGTAAGTCGCATAAGACATGCCAATTAAAAGATACCATTTCATAGTCATAAAGAAAACAAAAATAGAGATAACCAATGTCAGCAAGATGTAGGCCTAGATTTGGCACAGACTAGGCAATTAAACTGGCAAAATCCTTTGGGTTAAATAGTTCTTCAAAAAATCATTAAGAACCATAAAGATACTTAATTTTTTTTCCCAGGAAATGTACCAAGAATGTATCACTAATTTTCAAAAACTGGATATATAAACATGCATATATACTTTGCTAATTCTAATAGCAAAGAAATAGAAACACAGACTAAGAAAAAGATGAAAAGTAGTTATAAATTCAGAAAAAATGGGGAAAGGATGCAACTGCTCATTAAAAAATTATACAATTATAAGAATACACATGCCACAGCACTTATGAATAATTTGAGAAGATCCACAAACATTAATGTCTGAAATTACTTGGACTTAATAATTTAAAATCAGTAAAAAACACTCTACAATAATAACTGATGGATGGTATTCTCCAATCTTCTCTCCAGCTTTGATACCTAAACCTACCTAATGTGAGGGTATGGGGTCTCCTGAGAAGTTTCACCTATACAGATTAAGGTCCTTCTGAGCAGTAAGTGATAGGACTGCAAAGAGGCCCATTGGACAATATGAGTGATGCCCAACATAAATATAAGTCTACTAAGCTGACTGTGTGTGAACAATGTACGCAAGCAGGATACACAAGCATGTTTCACAGTTGAAAGCACAGGCATCACAAACGAAAGATATGTTAAATGATGCTATGTGACTATGGCTAACAACTGGCTTTCATTCGCCTTAATAGAAACGCTCTTTTCAAACAAAAGGTTTTGAGCCAACTATTTGATTTTTCTGGATACCAGCAAAAGATGACACAGAAAAAGATATGTATATAAAGAACTTTTGGTTCCATACACGTCTTTCGCGACTGAAACATGATTTCCAGGGTCATCCTGGGGAGTCAAGAACAGTGTCAGGGAATAACTCCAAATTGAGTTTTTCCATGAGTAACAGCTTTGAAAGAGTGTTTTCTTAAGTTCTTACCCGGGCTTCAAATTCTGATGTTTCTTCCACATATCCAAGCCCTCCTTTTTGTAACCTTGTTGCAACTTCAATAAGATCACTACGAAGAAAGTTTAAGAGCTCTTGGTTGCCATCACAGGATTTTAGACCCAAATTTGGCTTCCGAGCCAAATGAATAGAGTGAATAATGTCCTGGTACCTAGGTGGGGTAAGAGAAAGGGAAAATAAAGGAACTTTTGAAGATGTTCTTTAAATTTCAATTACTGGAATGATATGTTTTCTTTCTAGAAGACTTATTAGATCTTTCTTCTCTCCTTGGTGTTTTTTAATAGTCTCATCAGAGATATTTCTTACACAAAATTTCAAATTTCTCTTACTTCTTGATTCATTCTAAAACTACATTTATTTTCTTCTGTATTTGATAATTCCAGTATCTGAAGCATATTGCTTTTCCTAGCACTCATTCACAGCGCCTGGTTTGTGTATTCTGCGACTTTTTCGCCATACGTTTATTGGAATTTTATCTGTGGGAATTCTTTGAGGCCAGGTTTGAAGTTGTACTCCTCCAGACAGAATGTATGTTTGTTTATTCAACTGGAAGGAATTGCTACCAACCTGGGATGATTTTAAATCACCTGCTTAGAATTCTTCAAAACATAAAGAAAAATGAATTTGAGTACAAAACCTACTAAAAGATTTTCAGAAGAGTTCACCTTTGCACTAGAAATTAACCCTTTGAGGCCCTAGCAATAAAGACTCCTTTTAAGACTCTCTATCCTGAGTGGGCCACAAGTGCTTTTTATGTTGTGGAACCATCATGACTATCTAATTCTAAAACATTTTCATCACCCCAAAAAGAAATCTCATATATGTTAAACAGTAATCCACATTCTGTCTCTATGGATTGGCCTATCTATTCTGGGTGTTTCATATACATGGAATCATATGACATGTGGCCTCTTATGTCTCTGGCTTCCATTTTCTACATTCATCCACACCATAGTACACATCAGTACTTCATTCCTTTTTGTGGCTAAATAATATTCCATTTTTTGGATATATCACATTTTGTTTATCTATGCATCAGTTGATAGCCATTTACATTGTCTCCACTTTTTGACTAGTCTGAATACTGACAGAACATTTTTGAACACCAACCCACTGGGACTGCATTTGCAAGGTTGCCTAACAACAAAGAGGCTCACAGGTTGGTGCATGGCATGCATTATTCACTGAATAATTCTGCTACCCTGTATAAAGACGGCATAAATTTAAAAATAATCATGATGTGCCCCACCAAAAAAATACCAAGCAACATAAACATACAAGGGTTATAGACATCTAAAATATTTTTCTTTAACAGATAAGAAAAAAAAAAGAACGAACGAACGAACAAGAAAAATTTGGATTTTGAGAAGAGAAGGTCTGCCATATTTCCTCCTTTGCTGGCAAAGTAAACTCTCTTTCCTTCCTCCTCAAACTGCTTGTCCTCATTCTTCTGCCTCGTGGACAAGTGCCAAGTTTTCAGTAACATTATCATAAGCACAGCAGTAGGATATGTATGTATTGGGGAGACTTAGTCACACCATTGACTACAATGAGTTTACTGCTGATGAAATTTCTAAGCCAATTTTACATATTCTGATTACATCATGTGCTTAACACTTATTGTTTCATAAGTGTAAATCCCAAGATTTATCCCAATAAACGCGTATTAATATATATTCCTACCTTAAAGTAGATACTTTCTTCTATGCTATAAAGAATTTGGGGCTGGGCACAGTGGCTCATGCCTGTAATCCCAGCACTTTGGGAGGCCAAGGCAGGAGGATCACTTGAGGCCAGGAGTTCAAGACCAGCCTCGGCAACACAGTGAGACCCAATCTCTATTAGAAATCTTAAAAATTAAAAAAATTAGCCAGGTGTGATGGTGTATGCTTATAGTCCTAGCTACTCAGGAGGCTGAGAAGGCAAGATCACCTGAACCCAAAAGCTCAAGGCTGCAGTAAGCCATTGCACTCCAGCCTGGGTAACAGAGTAAGACCCTGTCTCTATCAAAAAAAAAAAAAGGAAAGAAAGAAAAGACAGGAATAAAAAAGGAAAAAAAGAAAAGAGAAAACCGCAGATATTTGCATCTAATGCTGAAGAGAAATAAGATATAAGGAGTGAAGAGCAAGATGAAAATCCTTACCTCTTTTCTAGTCTGTCTTTAAGCTGACTTTCTCTTATTCCCTGAGGGTGAAGACAGTTTAGCAACTCATCCAGTTCCTTTTGACTATCACATAAAAACCTGTAGGGGAAAAACAGACCTGATAACTCCGGGGGAAAAAAAAATCAAAATCAAACACTTACGTAAGGGTTGGTAGTGGGAGTTGGGAGAGCAGAATTCCAAACCTGTTCAGTCTAATATCTAAAAATAGAAGAAATAATTTACTATTTCCATGAGGCCTGATGTTAACTTTATCCTACCACATTGGGGCTAATGTTTCCCACTAAAATATAAAATGAAACAAATTTTATAAAGTTAATTGGCACACTTGTCCCTACACCTTCAAAGAGTAAACCTATATACAAAATTAAGGGGAAATGCATTAAGCCAAACGTGATCACAGAACGTACTTAATGCAATCACAAAGTAGAGGGGATCCTCTCGAAAACTAGTTCCCTGCCGAAAGGAGAATTGCACACAAAAGACTAATGGCTATGCACACAATTTTTATTATTTAACAAAATTTAATTAGTGAATTAATTTATTTTAAATTTATTTGTATATATTTACATATAAACTATAAATTATTAAATTACTATATAAATAAAAATTAAGGAAAATCCTAAATACTTCTATTCCCAAACATACAAGAGCATCTCCACTGCTAAGATCTATCATATCATATAATGTATACAAAGTTACATTACAGAAGGAAAAAAATCAAAATTCCAAACCTTAGAAAAGCAAGTATCTTCTTAACAAAAAAAATCAGGTCTGCTAAAGCAATGAGTTTTGATATCCAAAATATCATGGTCACACAAAATGTTCTTAACAGATAATTAACTCACTGGTTAATTAAACACTATATTAAACATTTTCTTACTTAACATTTAAAAGAGTAAAGAAAGAGCAACCAGATGAATGCTCACGTTACCATAGGTTCTGTCCTTGTTTAGGTATGGTAGTCTCTACAGCGATTTCTGTCACTGGTCCATGCTGTGTGTTCATGCTTGCGTTTTTGCCTAAGTTTGCTTTTTTACCTAAGAAAAAGTAACATATTAAGTTGAATATAGTAAATACCCAATTGCTAGTTTCAAACCTCAGCAGTCTCCAGTGCCAAACTCAACGACTAATAACACAGAGGCTTTCTATTAAATACATTCACATGTATAATACATGCTACTTTCTCTTAAATATCTTAAACTCGGAGGGCACAGTAGCGCGTGCCTGAAGTCCCAGCTACTCGGGAGAGGCTGAGGCGGGAGAAACCAGTGAACCCAGGAGTCTGAGGCAAGGCTGGGCAACATAGTAAGATCTCATCTCAAAAAAAAAGAGAATATCTTAAACACAGTATGTACGGTTCAAAGTTTAAGAGTACCACTACTTAGAATGAAGAGGAATGAGTAAATAACCTTCTGTCAAAGCAAATAAAGAATTTACTTCTTACATGATGTTAAGAGCAAAGGCACCTGTGAAGCAGTGATAAACAGAATACATAAACTACTACAGACTTATCCTTGGAGGCTTCTAATGTCAAATAATACAATTAACTTTTTTGTAAATCAGTTCCCATATACTAATACATGACCTTAATTTAACATAGATATATCTTAAGCAAATTTATCAAAGCCTATTTTAGGCCATCACATTATTTGAGGCCTTCCCTAATACTACAATTGGTTCTCTCCTTTGCCCCCCTTCTCTCCCCCATAACCTGCAGCATCTTCTCTGCAATATGAACAAGGAACCTTGTTTAGACATTTCAGCTGGGAAATTTTAAAGAGACACCGCCATTACGAAACTAGAAAACATGAAGGAACACCCATCAGGATGCTCTAGAAGTGAAGGGATGTGGATGCTCAATCTTCTCCCAGGGGCTGTAACTGTGTAGTCCTGATTTACAAGGATGGTCACTAGGCTTTTGAAACACATAAAACAACCGTCCCTCATCCCACTAAAATCTCTCCCAAATCTAAAGATCCTGCCTCTACAGTTACTACTCTCGAACTGATTTATCTCAGTATTTATAAAGTCTACCAAACCTAGATTTTTCTACTAAGTAAACACAATCTATGTTCAATATAATTAACATGAAAACACCTTATATTTGAAGTTTTCGGCTATATTTTACTATAGTTTTCTTATTTAACAATTTTGTAAGTTTCAAGTCTGGATGAGGAGTTTCTCTAAAATGAAGAACCACATTTAAAAAATGATTTCTCAGAGAAACACAATAATCTAATATTGAAGAAACAAATTTTATTAAGTTATAGAAAGTAGAACTGGAAGAAAGGAAGGAAGCTTGTGGATCATCTAACCCAGTGGATCTCAACAGGGAGCAATGTTGCCTTCCTGGGGACATCGGGCAATGTCTGGAGACATACATGGTTTTCACTACTAGCATCGAGTGGGTAGAAGGCCAGGGTCCTCCTAAATGTCCTACAATGTGCAGGACAGCTCCCATTACAAACGCCCACAATGTCAGCAACACTGAGGTTGAAATGACCTGGTCTGACCCAAGTACCTTGTGTTTTAAATTAAAATTTTTTAAATTTCTTTCTTGAAATATATTCAATATATGTATACTTCTAGAAAGAATATGAATATATATATTCAGAAAAGTATACTTTTTTATTTCACAAACTGCACACTACAATATAATCAACACTCAGCTCGAGAAAAAGAACATTATCAGTATCCCTACTGACCCCTTCTCAGTCACTTTAGTTAGATATATGCTGTTTCTCCTCACTAGGATTTTAGCTAAATGACACTTAGGGCTTTATCTGTCTTGTTTGCTGCTATATCCCTGGCACATGAAAAACTGACAAGAGATACTCCATAAATACTAAATAAATGAATTTAAAAAGTAGAGGAAGAGGACACATAACTGCCTTCTTGACCCTCTTTCAATTTCAGCCCTTGAGGCACCTACAAAGAGGTTTCTAAGGGACAAAATTTGAAAACTGCTCCTATAAAATCTAATAACCAAACATCCTAATATTCAAGCTCTTTATCTTCTCACACTATCCCTGGAACAAAGTTGGTAATCAAATGTTAGTTTCTCTCCTTCTCTTTATGCATTTCACATCCACCTACCCTCACTCAAATACATCTAGCTGAGAAGGCAATAAAGAAATTCTACAAATGGAAAAGGTGATGGAGGAAAGGCAGTCCTTAACACTGAGTCTACCTGAGCAGGGCAAAAAACTAATAGATATACTCACTGCGAGGACAGTAATCCTCATCGGGGGAGTCTGCGTGGTCTTTGCGGAGATGGTTGAATCGGTAGTCAATGCTGTCGTGTACCCAGCCTTTTTCAATGAATAATCCTGGAACTTCATCTGAGAAGAGCCAGTATCTACAAATCACAACCATGTATTAATAAGATAATGGACTGCAGGATGATTTTACTGTCGGAGATAACTACAGATTATCACTGAGCATTCACATCCACAGCTGACAGAATTCCTCCTTTGTTCAGAACTCCAGACAAACATCATAAGGTAAAGCAAGATACCAAAATTCTTGGAATTTGAGACTAGTTTAATGTTTCTAATTTTTAAACTGCTAGTATTTCTCTATCTCTAGGTTCCACATAATGTATGCATTTAAAATATATTACCATTTTTAAAGACCTCTATTTGGATTACAGTTTACCTAACACCATAATTGAAGCATACATGTGGTATCTTCAAGGGCAGGAGCATGTCTTCTTTAACTCTGCGACCCCAACGTTTGGCACGGTTAATATTCAACAAATGTGTGATGAGAATTGGAAAACTGAACAGGGATGCTTGTCTATTCTTAGTACTTTAGATAGTTTCATAACTAATAACAATGTAACAGGTCCTATAACGTAACAAAAATTAAGTTTAGTAACTTACCTATTATGGTTTCGATCTGTACCAATAGGCGTCCTACGCATGACTAGTTTTGCCTTGGCAATTCCTTCCTGGAAAGCTTTCTCGGCAGCTGCTTTGTGCTTTCGTATTCGTTCTTCTTCAGCTTCGCGTTCTAATTTCACTGTTAAAGACATAAAGACTCAGATTTCTTCCTAGTAAATCGGACTCATAAATTAAATAAGATATAGAACAAAAAGTTGCTGGTATAAAGCAGATGTTCATCAAATCTCAGTTTCCTTCTCCTAATTCTAATCTGTTACAAGAAATGACATGTGAGGGCAGCAATTTCTATCTGGTCTTCCCATACTCCTCCAATTTTGGTGAAGTCTTAACCTTCAACTCAGTGCAAAATCTCTTATCTCCAAAATTTAGCTTCCTATTTTAAACATTCATAACAGTTCATAAATGGGACTAACTGAAACATCTTTGGACATGTGCACTCACAGGATATTCAAAAAGAGCAGGATAAATAACCCTAGTAAAATATCTATTTTGAAATAAAACATATTTCAATCCTGAGGAATCTGACAGTGATTTAGCCTAATAGCCTTGGATGAGAAGAAAAAAGAACTAAGAAAGCAAGGGCAGGGAAGCAATTGTGGTTAATAATTATTATACACTGAATACCATTTGTCTATTCAGTGAGTTACTCTTGTTAATGATGAAAAAATTAATTACTTTATTTCCAATCATTCATTAAATGGGTTTATTCTATTCAAACAGAAATTTCCCTCAACAACAAAAGCAGCTCAATAATCTTGCCTTTTGAGGTTTTTTTTCCCACAGCTGGCACTATAGGGTATAGAGCACTGTTTATAATGCCAGAATGTCTAACCCTGATCATGTACTAATGATAACATCTATAATACGGTGATAATCTGGAAAATGCATCTATCTAAAGATGTTACTTTAAAAATTTAAGATAAATCCCACTTATTTAAAACGTAAATGGAATTTGTTACCTTTGATAAACCATTTACTAGCTTAAATGGAACCCTATGTTTGCAACAATGGTTACAGTACAGAACAGTGCAAAGGTAAATGATAAAGACACACAGAGTAATGGCCCAGTTACAATCAAGGAAAAGCTCATTCTCATGAGGCTACAAACGAAAATACATCAACTTAGGTTAAGTCACCAAAAGAAAACCAAGTTTAGTTTCACAGGTTACAGCACTAAACTAGATATCCAAAGACCTGAACTCTAAATCAAATACTGACCTTGGTAAAATATTAATATTCTGTCCTTTGTTTCTATATAAATAATAGCATCTTCCTTTCATTTCTCCTATGTTAAGATAAATATAAAACATAGAGGAACACTTCAGAAATTCAAGAAGAAATTATTACATTTCAGGTAAAACACGGCTGAAGTGTGATATATGTAAAGTTAACCTATATGCTGCTTTATTTGGAATGCAGTTATACTTTCTAAGTCTTTAAAATGAAAAGTACATATTACATACACATATTCATGCACACTACGCACATATGTATAAAAACATTTCAATAGCCTTAACCAGTGTAAACTAAAATGTTTTAAAAGAAACTTGTTTTCTAATGAAAGAACTATTCAAGTAACAAGGCTGTTTGACTTAATCTAAAATCTCCAACACATAAGACTAATTCTAGGTATTTATTTAATACTTTACATCTGACTTTGACAAATAAACAGTATTTACCATCTTCATTTTATAAGCTGGAAACTTTCATGAGATTAGAAACTATAACAGTGATCAAAATAGTTTAGTCTTAAGGACAAAAAGAACTGTAAGAAAAACCTGAATCTAAATAATTTTTTTTTTTTTCTTAAGAGATGGGGTCTTGCTCTTTCACCCAGACTGGAGTACAGGAGCACAATCATAGCTCTCTCTATAGTCTCCTGGGCTCTAGTGATCCTCCCACCTTAGCCTCCTAAATAGCTGGGACTACAGGCACACACCACCATGCCCAGTTGAATTTTAGATTTATTGCTCATAATGGAATGGATACAGCAATTCTAAAACTAATTACGTGTACATTGCAAGAGTAATCCAATAAGTAAATACTGATACTGATGGGTGCCAGGTTTCTCATGCAAGAAGGGAGATACAAATATGAAACGAAGGATGGCAAACAAGAACTCTTGGATGTCAAGATTTATTAAGGAATAAATTTAATTAAAGAAGTACAAAATTTATACTCTGAGAACTACACAACACTAATGGAAATTTAAAAAGATCTACGTAAATGGAAAAAAAAAAATCTCATGTTCATGGATCTGATAAGAAGACTTAACATGGCAATACTCCCAAAACTAATCTACAAAACTGATCCAAAGTTAAACCAAGAGATTTAACACAATCTCTATCAGAATCCCAAATATTCTCTTTGTAGAAACTGACACAGCAGCTTCTAAAATTCATCTGGAATTGCAAGAGACCCAGAATATTCGTCAAAACAATCTTGAAAAACAACAAGCTGGAAGACTCACACTTCTCCATTTCAAAACTTACACAAAGCAATCAAAAGAGTGTAGTACCAGCATAAAGATTAACACAGAGATCAATGGAATAGAAGAATTCAGAGTACCGAAAAAAACCAACATGTCTACAGTCAAATGATTTTTGACAAGGGTGCCAAGTCCATTCAATGGAGAATTAGTCTTTTCAACAAATAATACCAAGACAACTAGACAGGCACATGTGAGAGAATAAAGCTGGACTTTTAACTTACACTATTAAAAATAAACTCAATGAATCAAAGACCTAAATGTAAGAGCTGAAACTATAAGATGTTTAGAAGAAAATATAGGACTAAATCTTTATGACCTTGGATTTGGTAATGAATTCTTAAATATAACATGAAATCTATCAGTAACCAAAGAAAAAATAAAGTGAAGCTTATCAAAATTAAAAACTTTTGTGCTTCACATAATACTATCAAGAAAGTGAAAGGACAACACATAAAATGGGTGAAAATATTTGCAGGCCATGTACCTGACAGGAAGTTGTATCTGGAATATATAAAGAACTCTTACAACTCTGACCAGGTGCGGTGGCTCACACCTGTAATCCTAGCACTCTGGGAAGACTGCTTGACCTTAGGAGTTTGAGACCAGCCTGAGCAAGAGCGAGACCCATCTCTATTAAAAATAGAAAAATTAGCCGGGCACAGTGGCCTGCGCTTGTAGTCCCAGCTACTCAGGAGGCTGAGGCAGGAGGATCACTCGAGCCCAGAAGATTTGAAGTTGCTGTGAGCTATGCTGACGCCACAGCACTCTAGCCCAGGCGACTTAGTCAGACTGACTCAAAAAAAAAAAAGACAAATAATTCAATTTAATAATGGGCAAAAGATCTGAATTAACACTTCAACACTTCTCCGAAGATATGCAAATGGCAACAGACACATGAAAAACTGCTCAACTACCAAGGAAATGCAAATCAAAGCCACAATGAGATACCAATTCGCACCCATCAGGATAGCTGAAATCAAAAAGTCAGATAAAGGCCAGGCGGTGGCTCTCGCCTATAATCCTAACACTCTGAGAGTCAGCTGAGGTGGGAGGATCCTTTGAGCTCAGGAGTTTGAGACCAGCCTGAGCAACAGCGAGATCCCATTTCTACTAAAAATAGAAAGAAATTAGTTGGACAATTAAAAATACATAGAAAAAATTAGCCGGGCATGGTGGCGCATGCCTGTAGTCCCGGCTACTCAGGAGGCTGAGGCAGAAGGATTGCTTGAGCCCAGGAGTTTGAAGTTGCTGTGAGCTAGGCTGATGTGACAGCACTCTAGCCCAGGCAACAGAGCAAGACTCTGTCTCAAAAAAACAAACAAACAAACAAAAAAACACTAAAACATCAGATAATAACAAGTGTTGCTGAGGAGGCAGAAAAATCAGAACCCTCATACACTACGGGTGGAAATGTAAAATTATGCAGCCACTTTAGCAAACAGACTGGTAGTTTCTCAAATGGTTAAATATGATCCAACCATTCCATTCCTAGGTATTTACTTAAGAGAAATGAAAACGCATGTCTACACAAAAACTTGTACACAAATGTTCTTAGCAGCATTATTCATATTTGTCAAGTAGAAACAATCTAAATGTCTATCAACTGATGAACGATAAACAAAATGTGGTATAGCCAAACAACAGAATATTATTCACCCATAAAAAGGAATGAAGTACTGGTACATGCCAAAAGATAGATGAACCTTGAAATCACGCTAAATGAAAAAAAGCCACACATAAAAGGCCATGTATATCATATGATTCCATTTATATGAACTATCCAGAATAGGTAATCCATAGAGACAGAAAGCTGACTGGTGGTTACCAGGAACTGGGGACAGGGAACAGAATGACTTTTGTGTTTTCTTTCGGAAATGTTTTGGAAGTAAATAGAAGTGGGTCTTTTGTGACCGGCTTCTTTCACTTAGCATTAAGTGTTTTACAGGCTAAAACCAGACTGAACCTTGAAAACATTATGCTAAGTGAAAGAAGCCAGTCACGAAAGACTATATATTTATCATATGATTATATTTATAGGCAAGTCTATACAGACAAAAAAAGTAGACTGGTGATTGCTTTGGGCTGGGGGGATAGAGGGATGGGGTGATAATAGCTAAAGGGTACAGAGTTTCTTTTTTTTTTTTTTTTTTTTTTACCCAGTCCTTTTGAATTTGTTAGAGTTTCTTTCTGAGGTGATAAAAACATTACAAAATTGACTATGGTGATGGCTACACACAGTTGTGAACATATTTTTTAAATATTGAATTGTACACAATAAATGAATTGTACAGCACGTGAATTATTTAATAAAGTTGTTTTCCAAAAGTTCAGATTTGAC
>RJWJ010004822.1:14117-30956 GCA_004363605.1 Indri indri | reverse complement strand
CCTGCCTCAAAGAAAAAAGAAAGAAAGGGGAAAAAAACATATATATATATATATAGGAGCAGATTACTGAGTTGGTGGCTGTGCTAGGGGCTTCAAATACTTTGTCATTCAACTGCTACAACAATCTTACCAAGTATATGGGGAAGGTGAGGCATGGATAACTAACTAACTTGCCCAAAGAAATACTATATAGCTAAATCACAGCTAGGATTTGAACCTAGGTCAGCCAACCCCCAAGTGTTACGTTGTTTCCAGTATGCCTACTTTAGTAAGGGATTTGGTCCCTTACTAAACCCAGAAAAAATGCTACATCACATTAACTTATTATTAAATGCAGAATACCAGGCTGAACACTCCTGCTAAAATATTACACACCTCATAGATGCTGGGTTATTACATACAGAAATAAGTAAACAGTTATGATAACTAGAGACCCTATCATTACCTCAGTAGTTTCCTTCTGTTACAACTTCTAAAGGGATTCCCCTTTAATCTCAGCATGAAATTTTACCTTTCATTTCTCTTTCCTGGATTTCCCGTTCCTTCTTAGCTTGAATGGCGAGAAGCCTTCTGCTCTTCACAGCACTAATCATGTCTTCAGCTTCTGTATCTACTTGGGGCTCAAACTTCACAATTTCTTTTTTCCTATCAGTTTTGCCTAACCCATTCTCCTCTTTTCCATTTTCTTTATTTCTGGCTTCCATTTCTTTTCGTTTCTGTTTCTCTGCTCTCTTCTTATCATTTTCTTCCTTCAACACAGCAAGCCGCTCCTTCCACAACTCTGCAGACATCTGCTGTCTGGTCTCCATGTGGTCTTGTACTGAGTATGTCATGAGGATCCGGTGGCACAGTGCTGTCAAGATCTGTAGCTTCTCTTCTGATGTTAACTCAAAAAATTCAGAGGTCTCCAGCTTCTCTAAGAACTCATCTCGTACCTCATTATCCTCAAATGGTGCTGAATCTTTATTGTCATCTGTGTCTGAGCCCTCACTTTCCTCTTGAACATCAGATCTGCGCAAGCAAAGGCGGACCAGCTCTGAAACAGAATGCAGAGTCAGGGGGATTTCTGACAGCTTCATTCCCAATTCACCATAGTCTTCTGCTATTTCGTCTTGTAATAAGGTCTGTAAAAGGATAACCAACACTCTATTCAGGTATAAAAAGCCACCTTTATCTGCACTCAAGGCTTCCATAAGGGACACAGCAGTAATAGGATACTGCGCATCTGGTAGGAGGAGCCCAGAATAACAGCTCAAGAATTCCACCACCATGGCCACATCCCCAAAGAGTGTGTTGGGCAGCCCTTCAGGAGTATCCACCAATCTAAATGCTGGAAGGTTTTTGCCAGTTAATTCTTGGTCCTCATACCGCTTTTGTTTTTCTAATTTCTCAAGCAATTCTTTCTCTCTCCGCTCCTTGGCTTTTTCCTTCAACTTTTCTTTCAGCTCCTCTCGCTTCTTTTTCAAATATTCTTTCCGTTGCTCTTCGGACATAGAGGCCCACCTCTTTTTGTGCTCTAGAAGCTCATAGCGTTTTTGAACAATACTTCGCAATTCTTCTGGAAGACGAGCTCTATCTTCACTAGAGAGAAGACGAGCTGTTTTGGAGATAACACAAGACAGGGCACTCTTCTTGTCCTCCCTGTCTTTGTTTTCTTTGTAGTAGGCAATCAGGTGTAGTGCAGCAGGAGGCAGATGTTTATGAGGTTTACTAGAGGACCTAGGTGTACCCCCAGAATTCCGTGGGGCTCGTGTCATCTTTTGCGTGCCTTTGGCCATATCCAACAAAGTCATCTGCTTCATTTTGGTTTTAGGAGTCTTCAATCCCTTTTTGGGGGATTTGGAATTCCCTGTGGATTTCTGTCCATTCAGAATGCCTTTGCTTCTGCCCTTTGCCTTCAAAGGTTTGTCACTATGTTTCCCTGGTTTCTTGGCAGGTGGGCCTTTCTTGGGAATGTGAAAGTTAGCATGTAGCTTGTTGGGTGACATCATCTTCATTACTTCTTCCAGATGTTCTTCTGGAGATTTGGAATTCTTCAAGTTCTTTACTTTGAGTGGCGACCCATTCAACGATTTCTTCAGGTGTACATGACACCATAACTTAGGATTTAGTGGTGAACTCAGAGAAGAGTTGTCTGTTTTAGATTTCTTTGAGGGTTTCCTGTCTGGAGATCCAGTATTCTTCCTCTTAGTAGAAGGGTTCAGAGTCATATACTAGAATTTAAGAATAGGAGTAAAATTAATTTTAAAAACTAATTTAACAAAGCCATAGTTAAGCATCTTAAAGGCCCTCTTCCCCAGCCACTCAGGTAAAACTACATTCATTTCTCATCATAAATACTGTGTCCCTGAAAAAACAAAGACATGAATGTTAGCTAATGTTTTTGCCATATCAATATAAAATTCTCTTGATAACAAGACTTAAAAAACTGCACTCTAATATTAGACATTTTGCTATGTACCTAGTTCTCTGTTTATATGTACAGTAGTGGTTCTTAAACATTTTAATGAAATCTGTAAACTCTTTCCCCAGAAACAACACATAAAAATTATGCATGCAATTTAAGAGAGTCCATCCATGGACCCCAGATTAAGGATATCTGATCTAGACACTAGCAATATCTGAGGAGTTTAAAAAGTACTGTTCTTGCAATAAGACTGATTTTTATCCTTTCAATATTTGTTCTAATCCAGGGCATTCTATGCTTTGAAGTAGAAAGTATAATGTTTAAATATTTTTGCCTAAACTCTGAGGCATATTTTCTTATTAAAAGTATCAGCGAGTCTAAGAACAACATAAATGCTAATCACAGACAAGGAAACCTCCAACACCTTTGGCCTACTGGTGTCTCAAACTCCTCTGTCCTCTCCCCATACTTCAAGGACTCATTCCCATGAATACATTAACTGTAAGTTTTCTAAATTCTCATTAATTTCATATAACTCTTTGAACATACCCTCATATCTTTCAAATTTGCTCCCTCTAGGTTCCCCAACTCTATAATCCTTCAATCTCACCAGGACCTTAAATCCATTAATTTTATCACACTTTTACTGCCCCTCCCCCATCCTTCTTTACCCAGATTAAATTCAAGTCAATCATGATAATCAATCTCACATAAACCTACAGTTTCCTTCTCTCTCTTGTACTATTACATTTACTTGGAAAAACCATAACCCTGATTAACTCACATCTATTTACTCCTGGCCTGCACATGTTCAGCTTAAACATGGCTAGAATTAAAAATACAACAACAGTGAGTGGTCTCAGGATAAATTCATTATCAGGCACCTCAAATGGGTCCTCAACACTCCCCAGCAATATTCCTTTAGTCCATTTGCATTCCCACTTTCCTGGACACACATCTTCTGCTGTCTCCTCAAACGTCCCATGCCTCATACTCATCATATAGAACTAGTTAGCAAGTTAGAACCCAGTCCATTTGTCACGATACCACCATTTCTCTGTTTAAATGTATTTAAAAAAAACACCAAACCCCATGATTGTAATGCTTTAAAGCATGTAATTATGAAGAAAAAGGCCCAACAGCTAAAACACAAAGTAAACGAAATAACGAAGCAATGGCAAAGTACAGCCTATTTCAGAAAAAAATTGTTTCAAGTGATTAGGAAAAAAGACTAGATAACCTTCAGAATACTTAAGTCTATTACCAAAAGCAGCTAAGCACATCAATGGCACTTAAGAGACTGGATAAACTTAGCTTCAGGTTGCTAAGTGGAAGGAACTAACCTGAGAAGAATAACATAAAAAGAAGCAGTCTGCAGACAGCAGGCAGGACTGGCTAGTGTAAGATGAGGCTACAGACAAAAAAAACAGCTAGAGACTATTGAATATGAAATTATGAGCCCCTAAAAAAGGGCTACCAGAAAATGGCTAGGATGAAATAAATCCCAGAGGTAACAAAGAACATCGATGCCCTTGTTAGGAGAAAAGCAAATAGGTTTAATAAAATTTAATAAGCTGCACTATAATGCCAATTAAGATTTAAACATTGAAGTGCAATCTTGGGTAGATTTAAAAAAAGCAAAAAGAAGATTTAAACATTGAGGAAATAACCACCAGAAAAACAAACTCACAGAACCAAGGCAACACAAGAGGTAGAAATAGGGCCTGCACTGAGTGAGTAGACTATACATAACAAATCCCTTTCTGGCTAAGTTCTCTAACTTTAAAGGCCAATCTGCCTTTTAAGAATTACAGGCGACTGCAGGTTATTACTCCTTTGGCTGACTCTTTTTTTGTTGCCTGATTAAAATTCAACATGTTGTTCCCCAATAATCATCCTTAGTATGGGTCTGACAAAGACATTTTATAGTTTTACAGAATATAAACTCAATCCATGACTCAGAGGATACTTTCCACCGACACAGAATTTCCCGGTTCTAGTTCCCTAGAACTAAATTTCAAAATGTTAGAAAGAGCACGCAAACACAATTTATCTAACATTCCATTCTCTGCATGGATAGTAATACTATCAGTAATCCAAAGACTACGATATTTCAGAGATATCCTATGAATCACAGAGCAAGACACATCATGATCCTGGCAGGAATTAAAAACAAATGTGTGCCCCACAAAAGCTAATCCTCTTCAACTAACCTTAGAAAATCTTCACAGTATAGATAAACAGATTCTAATGCTCAGAATAACAGGTTATATATTTAAAGTTATCCTAAAATGAAATTTATCACTAAAAAGGAGATTAATGTGAGACTAAGTTTCATTTTTAGCATATTAAATAGATTATCTTTTAATAGAGTCTATTATAACTGGAACACTTAATTTACTAATTTCTTTTTATTAAAAAAACATTCAAATTTAGCATAAGGTTCTTTAAACTTCTTCCACTTAGAAGCATGGTATTATGAAGAAATGATACAAGAGGTGGGATGGCTAAGCCACAAGAGGGTCCAACAATTTATTTTTATTTATAAGGTGTGTTTTCATGCCAAGCCACCCCATGTAACTTTTTTTCCTTAAAAATGAAAGAAATGAACTCACCCAACCCCCTCCCAACAGGCCGGCTCCCTGCGTGAGCAGTCCTTCAGTAACTGGATCATCTCAGCATGGGGCATGCTGGCAGTCCCAGCCAAATGGGAGCCGGCATGGCTGGACTCAGGGGGATCTGAAAAAGTATAAAACCACTTATGTGCTAAGGGTTTCCCCTAGCCCCCACTCAGCACAATTAATCTACTAGGGTTAAATAGAGAGGGAGATTAGAAGAATGGACACCTGGATTAGCAATATTATAATTTATTGGCAAAGGTTCTTCCTAATTGCTAAACAGGAAAAAATATTAACGAATGTCTCAGCAACATGGGAGGTTAAAAGAAATACAGAGTGTATACAATTCTACATTTGTTCCTGTCATCAGGAACATACCACCCCACAAATATCTACCTGAAAGAAGTCACATTTCTTGATAAAAATAAGATAAAAAGGAAGAAATTATTTGTTATAGCTCGTTCCAATGCTGAATTTAACTTAATATCAGTATAATCTAAGTAACAAATCCCTAAATTAGAAAACTCAGACAGGCCAGCACTCTGGGAGGCCAAGGCGGGAGGATCACTTGAGCTCAGGAGTTCAAGACCAGCCTGAGCAAGAGCGAGACCCCCGTCTCTACTAAAAATAGAAAGAAATTGGCTGGACAACTAAAAATATATAGAAAAAATTAGCCGGGCATGGTGGCACATGCCTGTAGTCCCAGCTACTCGGGAGGGTGAGGCAGAAGGATTGCTTGAGCCCAGGAGTTTGAGGTTGCTGTGAGCTAGGTTGATGCCACAGCACTCTAGCCCGGGCAACGGAGCAAGACTCTGTCTCAAAAAAAAAAAGAAAAGAAAAGAAAAGAAAACTCTGACAACCTACGTTCTGATTCTTATTTCACTCTTCTTATTCACCCAAGGCAACATGTTAGAAATCTGAGAGCAACATTCACATAGCATGCTTGTCTCAATCTCCATATGCCTTTACCAGCAAATGAGCAAACTGTGTTACTATAAAATATTTTTAAAGTGTTTTGAAAATAATATAATTTATCTTTTATTTGGAGACACAGTCTTGCTCTGTCACCCAAGCTAGAATGCAGTGGCATCATCATAGCTCCGTGCAACCATAAACTCCTGGACTCAAGTGATCCTCCTGCCTCAGCCTCCTGAGTAGCTGGGACTAAAGGCATGTGCCACCATGCTCAGATAATTTTGCTATCGTTTGTAGAGACGGGTGTCTCAGGCTGGTCTTGAACTCCTGGGCTCACACAATCCTCCCACCCGGGTCTCCGAAAGTGCTAGGATTACAGGTGTGAGCCAACTCACCCAGCTCTGATATAAATTTATCTTTTAACACATTAACTGCCATGTGAGTTGTATTTAACTCACTCTAGTTTTGAGCCCGGGGCGTCATGAAGCACATGTAATTCACACATCTCTTTATCTTGGGAGCCATGTGAACTATTTTTCAAGTTGCATATAACTCAAACACACAGAAAACAATAAAAAAATAACAAATTTTTCACTAAATTAGACAGGATCATTTTGTTTTCAAAGTTCTTACTCTTATTTTCGTAATAAAACACTGTGACCCAGGGAAAAAACAATTTTTTTTTTTTTTTGAGACAGAGTCTCACTCTTTTGCCCGGGCTAGAGTGAGCACCATGGCATCAGCCTAGCTCACAGCAACCTCAAACTCCTGGGCTCAAGTGATCCTTCTGCCTCAGCCTCCCGAGTAGCTGGGACTACAGGCATGCGCCACCATGCCCGGCTAATTTCTTCTATATATTTTTAGTTGGCCGATTAATTTCCTTCTAATTTTAGTAGAGGCAGGGTCTCGCTCTTGCTCAGGCTGGTCTCGAACTCCTGAGCTCAAACAATCCGCCTGCCTCGGCCTCCCAGAGTGCTAGGATTACAGGCGTGAGCCAGCGCGCCTGGCCGAAAAAATTTTTTTTCTAGTGTGGCAGTCAATGTGTTAAAGTACTTCTCTAATCTCTAACTCATAAAAAAACTTCTTAGCTAAACTTTATTTAAAGAATAATCTTCAGGCTGTGAACACTTAACTTGAAACATCAGTTATTAGGACAAGTAAGAAACATGTTTTAAAATATATAATATCCGGCCGGGCGCGGTGGCTCAAGCCTGTAATCCTAGCTCTCTGGGAGGCCGAGGCGGGCGGATTGTTTGAGCTCAGGAGTTCGAAACCAGCCTGAGCAAGAGCGAGACCCCGTCTCTACTAAAAATAGAAAGAAATTACTTGGACAACTAAAAATATATAGAAAAAATTAGCTGGGCATGGTGGCACATGCCTGTAGTCCCAGCTACTTGGGAGGCTGAGGCAGGAGGATCGCTTGAGCCCAGGAGTTTGAGGTTGCTGTGAGCTAGGATGACGCCACGGGACTCTAGCTCGGGCAACACAGTGAGACTCTGTCTCAAAAAAAAAAAAAAAAAAAAAAAAAAAAATATATATATATATATATATATATATATAATATCCACTAGTGCTCGCTTCGGCAGCACATATACTAAAATTGGAATGATACAGAAAAGATTAGCATGGCCCCTGCGCAAGGATGGCACACAAATTCATGAAGCGTTCTATTTAAAAAAATTAAAAAAATATATATGTAATATCCACTAGTAATGAGACAAAATTATATCATGTGACTTCTGATATGATCTACTAAGAAGAATGTATCAATTCTGTGGCATTTCTATCAAACATTTATAATCTAAATCTAATGAGGAAATAAACCAAAATTGAAAACCATTCTATGAAATAACTGGCTTGTATTATTTTAGAATGTCACAGTTTTGAAAGACAAAGAAAAGCTGAGACAGTCCCAGATCAAAAGAGGTGAAAGAGACAAGTAAACGCAATATGTGATACCACATTGGATCCTATTAACACCAAGACAAATTTTCATGGCTAAAAGGAGATTATTGAACAACTGGCAAAATTTGAATAAGAACTATAGATTTAAAGATAATAATTTCTATTTTGTATATTTGGGTCAAATAAAATATATTATTAAAGTTAATGTCATTTTTCAAACTTTCAAAAAAGAATTGTTTCAATGTTAATTTCTTGATTTTGATTAACTGTACTACAGTTACATTAGAAAATATCCTTGTTTTTAAGAAATATATATTCAAGAGTTTTGTAAAGGGGCGTCCTGCCTGGCAACTTACTTGGCTCAGAACAAATAATTTGTATGTGTGTAAAGAGAGAAAATGATAAAAGAAATATGATCAAAGGAACATTTAAGGAACCTAATTGAAGACTACATGGAAATTCTTTATATTAATAGGATTTTGTCAACTTCTCTATATAAGATTACTCAAAATGTTTTTTTAAATATATTAAGAACAATGTTAAATTAGTTCAAATTGTTTCAGAATTCCAAATGTCTTGAAAAGTATTATTTTCTTCTTACATCTCTATCCAAAGGCTTCCCTACTAGGATATATTCTATCAGTCCAAAACAAGAGTTCAAACATCATAGAGAGACTAGCAAAACACTAGGGCTGCAATGTATTACAAGAGAGAAAATGAGCTACTAAAATGGCAGATTTCATCTTAGATGACAGTTATGTTATCATCCAATTGCCTCGTGAAGCATTCCTCTAAGTCGTCAGGCCTACACAAATTTACAAAATCCCTAAAACCCAACTGTCGGTAGCATTTTCTCCAACAAATGGAACTTCTTCAAGAAATATATTAAATAGCCATGTACCTATTATATGCAACATACTATGTTAAACATCACAAGATATTTAAAATGAGTAAGACAGTTCTCATTCTCAAGTAACTTACATTCTAGAGAGAGTTTACAAGACCACAAACACATTCATTATCATACTAGGCCCTACTTAGGTTTACAATTCAAAATTCCAGTATTTCTAAATAATTTTCCTCTCTCCCTCCTGAAGTCTCCCTATCAGTCCTTTCCTAAAACTACTGCTCACAACTTGCTTTCTCTCTCCAAGCCTCACCTCTCTACACAGTAAATGTATAAATTGAAAAGCCTGGTAGAACATTAAATTCTACAAAAACAAAAGAGAAGACAAACACAGAAAATATCCCATGCCTTTGGGACAAGTGGGTCATATGTAATCAACTTTAAAATTTCCTGCAGATGAAGAAAGAATCCAAAGCAATGTTTTATGGTCTACTTATCTGTGCTCTTTACTACATTGTACCCTGGCTAAGAAGCCAAAAGTCCTTTAAGAAAACTAATTTTACAAATAGGAAAAACACACCTTATATGCAAGACACAGGAGACAACCAGTGAAATGTCAAATAGTTAGTACTGGGTAATAAGAAATTATTATTTAAGGTAAGGAAAATAGATAATAAAGACAAATATATGCCCTTAATTTTGTAGACTGGTATTTTACATAAGACTTAATTTTTCTTACTAAGTAAAATCACTGCCTTCTTACAGCAGTTTAATCTAAGCAAGCTTGCATTTCCTACTCTCAATCTGAATTACAGCCAAATTTCATAAAAGTAATAACCTAAATCCTCATTAGAAATTTTGGGAATAGACAATTTCTTCAGACATTGGCTTTCAGGATGTAAGTTTCTAGAACTCTAATCTCTGACTCCTATAAAAACTGGATCAGCTTTTTTGTCCTAATAAACCTGAAAGATCTTTTACCCATAAATAATGATGTTTCATGTTATTCACATACTTGAATCACTAAACTAAAATACATAATAGATAGCTGCTGTAAGATTTAAAAAGAAGAAAATATTTAAGGACTCAAGTGATCCAAGAGTCTAAAACCCATTCGGAGATGATTTATACATAGGGTTCTCATATAATTAAGACAGCAATCTGTGACACCCACAGAAAGCCATATCATGATTCCAAAAATGCTATGGCAATGAAATGACAATGAACTCAAATTTCCCCTCAGTACATAAAAACATTTAAGAAAAAATTTAGGTTTACTATAGCGCCCTAGAAAATTTAGTCCTGATCTAGAAAAAGCCAATTAATTCCTAAATTTTGCTTTTTTTAAGCAAATAATAAAAATTTAAATAGCTTAATGGAAGATAGCGCTTCATCTTGCTGGTCTACAATAAAAAATGTGCTAAACGCTAAACTATGGTTAGGAATCTTTACCCAAGACTCAACCCAACGAAGAAAAATAAAATTACTTTTGAATATACTTTTGTCAGCATAATCTACACCTAAGTAATTTAGTTGTCATACTTTAAGATGTCTTTATTTGTTCATAATTAAAAGGAATGGGAAAAAAGAAATCCTGGAAGTCTGACATAGTTTTAACGGATCAACAGCCCTTTCCTGGCCCTATTCTGGCCCAGAAACCAAGATGAAAATATCAGCCAGTATGCTAATAAGTTAAATCTAAACATCTTACTGGATAAACCCTGAGATGAAAAAGACAATCAGAAACACTAAGCCAGTGCCTTAAATCTTGTCATTCACTTTCTGCTGGTTCTAATTAGAGTTACCCATCTATAATAAGATTAATATATACACCACATGACTTCACAAAAATGTTCTGAAGATCAGATGAGATGGTTAAAGAAAAAACCCTCTTTATTTCTGTTACGAGAAAAATGCTAGGTTTTCTACTAACCTGTCATACAAAGTAATATTCATTAGAGGTTCTTTTCAAGACTGCAAGTATATTTGATCATCTTGTCTGACATACAAAAGCAGTTCTCATCTTTAGGAATCAGTTCACAAAATATTTTTTATATTTATACCATACCTCATTCTAAAAAGGATGTGAGGCAAAAAAAAAAGCACAGGTATTTATTTTTTCTATTTTTTAGTTATGCAGCATAATTAAAAATGAAGTAGGAGAGATATTCGATATGGCCTCTCCCTGATCAACCCTATATCATGACCTTAATGAAACTGATATATCTGAAAATTTTTAAATTCATTATCTGATGTTACAGTTCAAAATGTGCTATAAATCTAATCCTACTGGAGCCACTAAAGAAAATAAGCTCATCTAATAGTGTTTTATCTTGCTGTCAAAAAATTAATAGTAACCTTACCTTGTATGGATCAAGTAAAAAGTCACTGAACTTGCTGGGCAGGGAATATTTCTTCACCAATTCATCTTCGACCACCCAAGGTGCATTTTCACCAGTACCAGCCCGTAATGCATTATGCCGTATAAAGTATCGAAGTATCTCCTTATTTGGTGGGCGCTCTGTACGAATCAAGCTGTCTGCTGGCACATTGCTGATGATCTAGGCAACAAGTACAAATAACTCACTATTAGGGTAAAAAGCAATTAACCAATGAGAACAAAAATTTGTGCTCTCTCCAGAAAAATCACAATTCCATCTATAAAAGTAGGGCTATAAATTAGCTAGAAGAAAATGTACAATAATTTTCAAATACAGAATGTCAATTTAAAGACATCCCTAGGCAATTTTTCAATATGTATCAAAGTCCTAAAAACGTATGTACCCTTTCAACCAAGAATTCTTGTTAAGAATTTATCATAGGAAGTAAATGGACAAAGTCATCATCAACTGCTAATATAATAAAAAAAAAAAGGAGGGAGTATTACCTAAAGGTACATCAATAAGACATTTTAAAAATTAAAATACATACATACAATGGACGCTTTGCAGTCATAAGGAAAAAGAGTTTCTCAATCAGGACAAATTCATCAGAATCATCTACTGGGGTGCTATTTATAAGCAGATGCTTGGGCCTCACCACAAACTTAATGAATCGTAAGAATCTCTGGCAGCAGCACTTAGGAATCTACTTACTTAAACAAGCTCCTCTGGTGACTGTCGTACACACTAAAATTTGAGAATATTGCTTTGGAAGAAAATTTTGTGACATTATAGATGATTATCATACAGTAAATGAAAAAACCAAATTATCAGAATATTCCTGCCGGGCACAGTGAATATGCCTGTAATCCTAACACTCTGGGAGGCCGAGCCACAAGGACTGCTTGAGGTCCAGAGTTGGAGACCAGCCTGAACAAGAGCGAAACCCCGTCTCTACCAAAAATAGAAAAAATTAGCGAGTATGGTGGCCCACACTACTCAGGAGGCTGAGGCAGGAGGATTACTTAAGCCCAGGAGTTTGAGGTTGCAGTGAACTATGATAACACCATTGCATCACTCTTACCCAGGGCAACAGAGCAAGACTGTCCTCCCTCAAAAAAAAAAAAAAATTCCTACTTGTAAAAGTCATTTAAGAGCTAACCACCATTAACCACAACTATATTCACCAATTACTAAGGAGTGTGGGATTAGATATCATTTCTTTTTTTATTATTTGCATTTTCTGTCTTCCTATAACCAATGTGTTAATAACTATATGTGAACAAAACAATTTATGCTCATCAGTAAGAATACAAATGATAACTAAAGAAATGGTTGAGGCCGGGCGCGGTGGCTCACGCCTGTAATCCTAGCACTTTGGGAGGCCGAGGCGGGTGGATCGCTCAAGGTCAGGAGTTCGAGACCAGCCTGAGCAAGAGCGAGACCCCGTCTTCTACTAAAAAATAGAAACAAATGATCTGGACAACTAAAAATATATATATATAAAAAAAATTAGCCGGGCATGGTGGCGCATGTCTGTAGTCCCAGCTACTCGGGAGGCTGAGGCAGAAGGATCGCTTGAGTCCAGGAGTCTGAGGTTGCTGTGAGCTAGGCTGACGCCACGGCACTCTAGCCCGGGCAAAAGAGTGAGACTCTGTCTCGAAAAAAAAAAAAAAGAAACGGTTGAGACTCCTTAGTATATTTTAGCTAGCGCTACCTTGCTAAATGAGAGGTACGAAATTCAGTGAAAAATTGTATTTAACATCCAATTTTCAAATATAAAAAGAAACCTAACAATCCAGCCACATCTTATAGTCACTAACCAGAAAGCAAATGAGTCAGAATGGAATAAGACTTGTCAACATTCTGAGGCAGGAAAAAACCAATATAAATAAAGTGGCAAAAGATCTGGATTATAATCCTTCCCAATCTCATTTACAAAATTAGAAACTTTGACAGTTATTAAACTTCTCAGGTTTCAGCTGTTTCTTCTATAAAACAATTATGCCTAAAGACATATGTGCAACTGGCTTGCCCGTTAGGGAACACCCAGTTCCCTAACCTACTTCTTTCCAGTTAGAAGTAGTAAGATTCTATACATACAGGTGTAGGAGTACCTGAAAGTAACATATCATATTTCTTAGAATCTAAGATGTAATCAATGAAACTCATTATGTTATGAAACACTAAAAAAAAAATCCTTGCCTATTGGTTTTAAGATAAATCTTGATTCTGGACACTTTACATATAAAAAATATAAAAACTCAACATTTTATAATTAATAAAATACATTACTAAATTATTTAAGGGTATTTACTGTTGTGAATTATTAGCTTATAACTTTACAAGACTTCTTGTAAAGCACCAATTATAGAGTCGACTCAACTTCTGAGTTTAATTATATTACAAAAATGACTGCTCTACCTTTAATTGGGAACAGGTATTTCCTTGGAAAGTTCATGACTGCTGGGAACAGGTTCTTATTTTTCAAACTGAGTTTGCAGCTCAAATATAAATTACTCTTAAACACTAGTATTTCCTATAAAAAAGAGGAAAAGCATGCTATCCCCCCAGGAAAGAAAATATAATTTAACTTCAAATCATAATTACTGAGACCAGAAAACCACTCAGAATCTGTTGTACGAAGACTTTCATTTATATTTTTCTTTAGCACATTTTCTCCAAGAAAACCAACCCTATATTTTCTTAAACATACATACGAGAGTTTAATATAAACTGTCAACTAACCTTATCTTCATTTTGTAGTTTCACATCATATTTGTGAGGCAGAAATTTTGGAGGAGCCCATTTCCTTTCTCCTTTTTTTAATGAAGTAGGAAGTTTTCGTGGAGATCTACGTGCTCTGTCATCTAGTTAAATCAATAGAAAATTAGTGAAAAACATATTCTTTTAATTCTAGTCATCCATTCAGTAACAATCTTATTAAACACCTACTCTGCACCAGGCACTAGGTGATACAGCCCAAAGATGAATCATGTCTTTTTTTTTTTTTTTTTGAGACAGAGTCTCACTCTGTTGCCCTGGCTAGAGTGAGTGCCGTGGCGTTAGCCTAGCTCACGGCAACCTCAAACTCCTGGGCTCAAGCGATCCTACTGCCTCAGCCTCCCGAGTAGCTGGGATTACAGGCATGTGCCACCATGCCTGGCTAATTTTTTTCTATATATTTTTAGTTGTCCGATTAATTTCTTTCTATTTTTAGTAGAGACGGGGTCTCGCTCTTGCTCAGGCTGGTCTCGAACTCCTGAGCTCAAACAATCCACCTGCCTCGGCCTCCCAGAGTGCTAGGATTACAAGGCGTGAGCCACCACGCATGGCCAAATCATGTCTTCAACTTCAAGGAGCTAAAGTTTTAGGGGAAGTCAACAAGTAAAAAATCACGATACAATGTGGCAAATACTATAATAGACGTTGGTAAAGAAAAATACTAGTACAGAGAAGGAATACCTAACTTAGTCTAGCAGGTAGGCAGAAAAGACCTAAAAAAGAATATGACTTGCTCACATTACAAGCAATGACGTATGGCTGAATATGACATATAGCATAACAAAAACGTAACTAAAAAAGGTAAGCTGAAGCCAGATTATAAAGGGCATTGTATACCACTTAAAGAGATTGGAATTTGTCTTGTGAGCACTACGGAATGAAAGGAAGATTTTTGTTTTAACTAGTATACATTTTGGAAAGATCACTAGTGTGAAAATAAGAAAATTTTAGCAGAAGATGAAAAAACTGGAAGGTGAGACTGAAGGTAAGGAAATCAGAAGCTACAATGCTAAACATCTGAATGGAATGGAGAAGGAAAGAAACTCAAGAGGTATTTAGGAGACAGACCTAGTGACCACTTAGATGTGGGAATGTTAAAGGTTTCCAAGTTTTTTGCCTTAGAGACTGAGCCAATTGCAGGCCAAATAAAAGGATATGGAAAGAATAGCAGGGTTCGTGTTTACTTGTCTTGGGAGACAAAAAGACAGAGATCAATTTACCCTTAAGGTGTGTTGAATATGAGTTGCCTGGAGAACACACAACTGAGCATTAGGTCTGGAGTTAAGAAGTCTGACCTAGGCTTGAGAATCATCATCCTACATATAGGTAAGAGTGTAAACTGTGGGCACAGATCAGATACAACAAGACAGTATGTAGATGGAAAAATATAAAGAAGGCAAAAAATATAACACTATGAAAAAAATCTAAGGAATGGTAGGAAAAAGGAGGCAAAGAAGCATAACACTTGGAGACCCACGAGACCATGGCATCAAAGTAAAAGATATGAGACTAACCAACAGTGTTAAACATAACAGAAAATTAAAACACAGACCGGGTGCAGTGACTCATGCCTGTAATCCTAGCACTCTGGGAGGCCGAGGCGGGAGGATTGCTTGAGCTCAGGAGTTCAAGACCAGCCTCAGCAAGAGCGAGACCCCATCTCTACTGAAAACAGAAAAATTAGCCCAGTATCATGGCATGCACCTGCAGTCTCAGCTACTTGGGAGGCTAAGGAAGGAGGATCGCTTGAGCCCAGCAGTTTGAGGTTACAGTGAGCTATGATGATGCCACTGTACTCCACCTGGGGCAACAGAGCAAGACTTTGTCTCAAAAGAAAATTTAAGCACAGACTAAGAAGAAATCTCTATGTCTGGCAATTAGGAGGTCACCTACAACCTTATTAGGAATTGTTTCAGGAGTGAAGTGACCTAAGTTAGATCACAACAGCATAAGGAATAAACTGACAGTCATAAGATAGAGACAGCATTCTCAAGAATGTAAGTTTCAATGGATAAGACAGAAAAAAAGAGAATCAACGGAGGACAGGTTATTCTCTTTAGAAAATGGGACTTTGTTTTAAGTTGAGAAGAACCTTATGAGAGAGGTGAAAACACTGTAGAGTAGAATAATAAAAGTTAACCCAAATCCTTAAGAAGAGTAAGAGGAAATAGAATCCAAAGCACAAGTGTCTTGGCCAAAAGGAAAGACAGACCCCTTCTAAGATGGAAGAAGAATACAGAAATTTATGAGGAGGTTAAGAACACAAAGATGAAAAGTTCCTGCCTAAAACATTATTTTTTCCCCATAAAGTAGAAGGCGAGGTCATCTGGTAAGAAAATATTACATATATTGGAATTTGTCTATCAAATTCCTATGGAAATTCTAATCAATTTTCCCCAGCAAACATTTGGAATATGTCATAACATCAATTCCTTATCCCACCTACCTATTTTCACGTAGTAATAACAACAACATAACCCCAAAATTAAAACCTAAACTTAGACACAGAACCCACTAAAAAAGAAGTCAAAGCCTAAAACTTGGGGTTCCTGGTACACAATGCTTCAGGCATAAAACTAGTAATATATCACTGGTATTTCAACAATCTGATTCTAGAAGGAGTCAGATGACAGTTCATCAGACAACTCCTAACCAAAACATCCTAACCAAAACATTTCTCAGCTTCAAGGAATTATACGTAATGCCCATATTACAAAACTTCAGTATCAAAAAGAAGGAGAGAGAAACTGGAAAATATAGACATTTAGCATTCATATAACAGAGCACGAAACAAAACTGAAGTACCAATAACTGGGGGTGGGCCAATTACAATGACAGTCTCAAGGGTTCTTTCTAGCCGGGCACAGTGGCTCATGCCTGTAATCCCAGCACTCTGGGAGGCCAAGGTGGGAAGATCGCTTGAGGTCAGGAGCTCGAGACCAGCCTGAGTAAGAGTGAGACCCCGTTTCTATTCTTTAAAAA
>RJWJ010004822.1:0-14017 GCA_004363605.1 Indri indri | reverse complement strand
AGGTATCTTGCAAAAGTGCAAAGTTTTTGTGCCTACTGGTGTGGCTGCAACAATAACTTTGCAAATTTCCTTTTCTTTTTTTTTACAGTGGTCCTTACACTGGATTCATTAATCTTGAAATGGGGCAACTGCAGCAGCAGACCTCAATCTACAGTACATATCAAGTAATTCAAATTTTTCTTATATTGTCATGACTTTTCTCTGCTTTCTGAAAGCAATTCCAGCATCACTGGTGGCACTCTGTATGGGTCCTGTCACGTTATTCAGGGTTTAAGGCATTGCACTAAACGTGATAAAAAGTATACAAGAACTCTAAAAGATAAGCAATTTACTGGACAAAAGAACTTCTCACTTGGAGATGATTAGCATCATATTAAGTTTTAAGC
This sequence comes from Indri indri, assembly GCA_004363605.1. Taxonomy (NCBI): domain Eukaryota; kingdom Metazoa; phylum Chordata; class Mammalia; order Primates; family Indriidae; genus Indri; species Indri indri. Next base: position 13,631 of record RJWJ010004822.1, on the reverse strand, counting down.
AGATATTGGCAACACCTGAGTTCACTGCAACAGCAACAGGAGGTTGCTATGAAATTATTACAGTAGTACAGTACTACTGTAGTTTTATGCAGTTATTTAATACTGCACCTTTATGTTTGCTTATATCTCTCTATTGCAAATGGTGCCACGTACAATCTGTGTGTGCATAAATTCTGATAAGGTTTAACTTTTTATAATAGATTTATATATATTTTATGGTAGTAAATAAAATACTATTAACATGTTTTATGTCTTAATGACATATATAACTTTTTCTTAATTTTTTTTGATATTTCTAGGCTACACAGTTGATCTGTAAGTTTTTTCAAATTGTCACCAATCTCCAAAAAGTTTTCCAAAATATTCACTGAAAAAAATGTATGCATACACGGCCCCATGCAGTTTAAACCTCTGTTGTTCAAGGGTCAACTGTATCTTAAAACCACTCCAAAAAAAAAAAAAACCACTCCATTGGCTTGCAATGTGAAGAGCAACAGGGATGAGAATAATTCACCCCTCCTACCTTGACCACCCCGTTACACACATATGTACATATTTTCTACTTTAAGAGAAAAGAAAAACAAACCTTTGCCATCTTGAGTAGCTAAGAATGTGTACACAGATTTCTAAGCAACTAGACGAAATGACTTCCCAATGATATCAATTGTTTAGGACGATTTAAGCCTTGACTCACTTTATGGACATTTTAGTTGTTTTTCTGAATCATAAATGAACAAAATCATGTCACTGCAAAAACTCGAGTACATACTTAGTTGCTAGAGAACTCTGAAAGATTTGTGTATAATAAAATAAATAGGGTCTCATAACTCACTAAGGAGAGCTAGCATCATACATACTAATACTCTCTCTCCTTCCTTCATCCTCTTTTATGACTGCCTCCTTCTTCTGATGGTCCTGAGCAATTTGACTAGAATTCTCTTTGTCACTTGATGGAGAATCACAGGCACCATCAGATTTTTTCTCAGTGGCCTCTTCATCCACTTTCTCCAAAGGATGAATCTTCACAATCTTCACCTTGAGCATTTTCTCCTTTCCAACCTATAAAGGAGACAGGAGAGAAAAATCAGAGATAATAAATAAGGAACTAGAAACTAAAGATAATGTTTAGAACATCTGATCTAATATACATGCCTCCTCCACTAACAAAAATTCACGGAAATGAAAATATCCAAGTACAATGAATTTTTTCCGACTTTATTTCTCAGACTTCTAGATTGAAATGATATCCTAAAAAATAAAAAGACCACAACCTAGTTCAAATTCATGTACCAATACACTAAGACCAAACGGCAATCATTGCACTAGCCTGAAATATGCAGTTTAAAAATTTCCATTTAAAAAAAAAAATCAAATATATATGGATAACCAATTGTTCTAGAAACATTTGTTGAAAAAAGTATGCTTTCTACACTTACCTTTCCACCTCTATCAAAGCTCAGTTGTATATGTATGTGTCTATTTCTGGATGCTAGTCTGTTCTTAATGCAAAATCTTTAAACTAAGGCGTGAAATCGGATAGTATTAGATCTCTTACTTTGTTGTTCTTTTTCAAAGTTGTTTTAGCTAGGTTCTTTGCATCTCCAAATGAATTTTACAATCAGCCGGGCGATTCTTACAAAAAAAAGCTGTTGGATTTTATTGCAATGTGCATTAAACCTACACATCAATTTGGGAAGAACTGATATCTTAACGATTAGTTTTCTGATCTATGAACAAAGTATCTCTACATTTATTTAGATCTTCTTTAATTTCTCTCAGCGATGTTTTGATATTTTTACCGTACAGGTATCATGCATCTTTTGTCAGCTTTATCCTCGAGTACAATAATCCCCCCTTATCCACAGGCGGATACATTCCAAGACTCCTAGTGGATGACTGAAATCATGAATAGTGCCAAACTCTACACATACCATGCATGAATTTCTTTTTCTTTCTTCACAATTTCACAGACAGAAGAATGGTTCTTACTGTAGATGCCAGCAACCTTGGCATACAATTTTTTTTCTTTCCTTATTAAATCTAAAACTTTCACCTTCTCACTTAAAGGAAGCACTTTACGGCTTCTCTTTGGCATATCCAAACTGCCAGCATCACTACTCTTGCACTTAAGGCCATTATTAAGTAAAGTAAGGGTTAGCTGAACACAAGTGACTGTCGATCTGATAACTGAGATGGCTACTAGGTGACTAATTGGGGGGTAGCATATGCAGTGGATATGCTAGAAAGGGATGATTCATGTCCCAGGCTGGACAGAGTGAAACTGCACAAGATTTCACTACACTACTCAAAAAAGCTTCCAATTCAAAACTTATAAATTGTTTACTTCTGGAATTTTCCATTAACATTTTCAGACAGTGATTGACTGCTGATAACTGAAACAGTAGAAGGCGAAACCATGGATAAAGGGAGATTACTATATTTCATATTTCTGACACTACTGTAAATGGTGCCAATTTTTTAAATTTCAATTTCCAATTGTTTGTTGCTAGTATATAGAAATATAAATTGATTTCTGTATATTGATCTTCTATCCTGTAACCCTGCTGAATTCATTTCTTAGTTCTAGTAGTTTCACTGGTAGATTCCATCAGATGTTTCACAATCACGTTGTCTGCAAATAATTTTACTTCTTCCTTTCAAATCTGGATGCCGCCTTTCCATTATTTTTATCGACATACTGCGCCAGCTAGAACCTTCAGTACAATATTAGAGTGGGAGAACAGACATCCTAACTTGCCTGACCTTAGGGGTCAAGCATTCAGTTTCAACCATTAGGCATGCTGTTAGCTGAAGATTACCAGTAAATAGCCTTTATAAGGTTGAAGCGCTTCTTTGTATTCATAACATGCTACAAGTTTTTATTAGTAGTTGATGTTGGATTTCATCAAATGCTTTTTCTGTGTCTATCAAAACTATCACTCAGTCTCACTGTCAGCTGAATTTAGAATAATTTAAAAAGAAAAAAGAAAGAAAACTATCACATGGTTTTCCTTCTCATTTATTAACAAGGAAAATTACATTCACTTCAAGTGTTAAACCAACTTTGCATTCCTAGGATAGACCCCACTGGCCATGATGTATTATCTTTTAAATATAGTGTTGAATTTTATCTGCTAAAATTTTTATTAGAATTTTTATATTTATGTTCATAAGGGAGTTTTCTGAACACAGATATAGATTTTACTTAGTCTGTAGTTTTTCTCTTGTGATGTGCTTATATGATTTTGATATCAGGGTAATGCTGGCCTTATAAAATAAGTTGGAAAGTATTTCCTCCTCTTCTATTTTCTTGAAGCATTTGCAGAGAACTGATATTATTTCTTCCTTAAATGTTTGGTAGAATTCACCGGTAACAACATTTAGGCCTGGAGTTTTCTCTGTGGGAAAATTTTAACTACAAATTCAATTTCCTTAATAGACAATAGGGCTATTAAGTCCTCCACTTCTTGAGTTTTGGTACTTTGTGTCTTTCAAGGAATAGGTCTATTTACTTAACTTGTCAATCTTACGAAGGTGTCCATAACATTCCCTTATTATCTCGTCAATATCTATAAGACTACAGTGATGTTGCCTCTCTTAATTCTTCATATTGGTCAATTCGAATCTTTTTTCCTAAGAGTTTGGCTAGAGGTCTATCAATTTTATTCATCTTGTCAAATTACCAGTTTTTGATTTCATTTATTTTCCCTGTTGTTTTCCTGTTTTCAATTTTATTGATTTCCACTCTGATCTTTCATCATTTCCTTTCTTCTGTTTACTCTGAGTTTAATGTGTTCTTCTTTTTCTGACTTAAGGTAGAAGCCAAGGTCAATGACTTCAGACCTTTCTTTTTTTCTGATGTAGGTATTTAGTGCTATACATTTTTCCTAAGCACTGCTTTTAGCAGCATCCCACAAATTCTAACATATTGTGTTTTCATTTTCGTTCAGTTCAAAATACTTTCTAATTTTCCTTTTGATTTCTTCTTTAATCCATGAGTATGTTAAAGGGGTATAATTTACTTTCCAATTATTTACAGATTTCCAGATATCTGTTATGAATTTCTAATTTAATTCCATTTTAATCAGAATATATACTTTGGATGACTTGAATCTTTTAAAATTTATTGATACTTTTTTATGGCCTAGAGGATGATCTCCACTTGGTAAAAATGCACTTGAAAGGAGTATATACTCTGCTGTTACGGTGAAATGCTTTTTAATGACAATTAGGGCAAATTGGTTGGTAGTGTTATTCAAGTTTTCTATATTCTTGCTGACTTTCTACTTTTTCTATCAGTTGAGAAGAGGGGATTGCTGAAATCTCTAACTATAAATGTGATTTCTCTGTTCCTCTTTGTAGTTCTGTTCAGTTTTGTTTTATGTATTTTGAAGCTCTATTATTAGATGAGCAAATATTAAGGACTGCTATGGTCTATATATACTACAAAATACTACTCAGCAATAATAAAGAATGACTTTTGATACATGCAACAACAGGGATGCATCTTAAAATAACTGCTGAGTGAAACAACTCAGACAAAAAACGAGTACAAAATGATTCCATTTATATAAAACTCTAGAAAATGCAAACTAATCTATAGTGATAAAAAAACAGATCAGTGGTAAGGAAAAAAAGGAGTAGGAGATACAGATTACAAAAGAGCATCAGTATACTTTTGGGTGTTAAGAGTGTTCACTATCAGCTGGGCGCGGTGGCTCACGCCTGTAATCCTAGCATTCTGGGAGGCCAAGGCGGGAGGATTGGCTGGGCATGCACCAGTCACAATGCCCAGCTAATTTTTCTATTTTTTGTAGCGATGGGGTCTTACTCTTCCTCAGGCTGGTCTTGAACCCCCGAGCTCAAGCAATCCTCCCAGAGTGCTAGGATTACAGGCGTGAGCCACCGTGCCTGGCCCCTTTCCTTGTTAAGTTTTCCTGGATCCTGATCAGACTGTTGTCTACTGTCAACAGTCCTTTTATTAAACTCAATTCAATTATACCATTTAAGTATGCCATCTGTTTCCTGCCAGGACAATGACTGATACAAAGTATGTGATTAAAACCCACTGGCACGCCTGTAATCCTAGCACTCTGGGAGGCCGAGGCAGGTGGATCATTTGACCTCAGGAGTTTGAGACCCGTCTCTACTAAAAAAATAGAAAGAAATTAGCTGGACGACTAAAAAATATATAGAGAAAAAATTAGCCAGGTATAGTGGTAAATGCCTGTAGTCCCAGCTACTCGGGAGGCTGAGGCAGAAGGATTGCTTAAGCCCAGGAGTTTGAGGTTGCTGTGAGCTAGGCTGATGCCACAGCACTCTAGCCGGAGCAATAGAGCGAGACTCTGTCTCAAAAAAAAAAAAAAAATCTAAGGATAAAAACTCAACACAGTGAGAAGAACAGAACAGAAAGAGTCTAGGTCCTTGACAATATTATTCAGCCTCTATACTGAATGTGGAACTGCCTACTTCTAAGACTTATTATATGAGATAATCAAATGTCCTTATTGTTTAAGCCATATTTAAAGTGTCCTCCCCCACCCCCGTGGGACAGCATCATTGCCCTCCTGTAACTTATCTGAACTGCAAAATTTTAGGCCCCAATCTAGACCTTCCAAACTCTCAGGGGATAGGCTCAAGAATGTATTTTCAGGAGTTCTCTAAGTAATTTTATTTTGGCTAAAGTTTGAGAAGTACCATCCACTATTATTCAGATGTTTTATCACACACAGCTGAAAGCACTCATAACTAATACATATCAACCTCAACAAGCTATTCAAATGTCTGAGCCTGTCTACCACCTCAGGATTTCTGTGCAGATTCTGCAAGAATTATATAAAGCCAATAGTTCAATATCCAGTATATACAGATATTTAACAAATGTTAGTTCTCTTTCTCCTGAATCTTACTTTAAACTTTTAAAAGATTATAAAGGATTGTTTTTGGTGTTAGGCATCATTTTTATAATCATCCTTTAGCTATTTCAGCTGGAAAATTTAAAAACAAGTAGAAAAAAAAACAAAAGAAAAAGAGAAAAAAAGTCTTTTAAACAAAGTAAGAAAAAAATTACAAAACCAAAAAACGCCAAGATAACAGAATTATCATAAAGGGATCAAAAGGGAAAGCGAGGGCACATTGGCACACGGTACAGCGATTGTCATAACATTAAACATTTGGTTCCAAAATTTCGTCCTTATAGTACTCAATAGTAAGTAAAGCAGACTTCAAATATAACACAATTTTACACACACAGAAATGTGTTCTATAATCTATCTTGGAAGCTCCAATTCTGACAGTAAGTTAAATCACAGGAAAAAAAAAAACAGGCACTTACCTCAAAGTCACACTCTTCTCCCACAGCATATTTGGTCATGATCTCCAACCAAGCAGTATCTACTAACTTCTCTAACGAGGCTGTGTTATGGTGAACCATTTCCAAAACCAGTTTCTCATACCAGGCAGGGAACTCCTCCTTCAAACTAAATAAATGCATTATTAGTTACCAAGAACACACAGAAAAACCTATCCAGAGATTTAATGCAGGTCAATTCAAACATTTTTTTCTTTAGCCCCCAAACAGGGTTTTACTCCGTTGGCCGGACTAAAAGTGCAGTGTTGTCATGATAGCTCACTGCAACCTTAAACTCCTGGGCTCAAGGAATCCTCCTGCCTCAGCCTTCCAAGTAGCTGGGATTACAGGTATATATGCTTACAGTCTCCCTGCCTTGTTAAGGCTGTTTGTTACCTTTCTCCTCTTCTCACTGTCCTCCCCATTTCCCAGCTTAATTATTCTTCCAAGATGTCCTCAGACTTCCTTAATTCCATGATGCCTTTCCTGGCCCCCAAAATTCACTCTCCCTTTTTATTAAACCTCCCAGGCACTTAGGTTTAAAACTCCATTGTCTGTGGTTATTTCTGGGGAGTGAGGTTGGACAATGATGTCCACATTCTTTTACTTACTCTGTGTCATTTACACTTTTATAACAAGTATACACTACTTTTATAATCAGATAAAAAAGATTTGTACTTTGAATAAAAATATTGAAACCTCAGGTTTTTTTCAATATTAATAATTCCTCCCACCACCCCCTATATTCTATTAGCTATCAAATCGCATAAAACATTTCCCAAGTAAGTTCTGCAGAACTTTCCTCTGATATAATGGATTCTAAGGTCAAGTAAGTTTGAAACTCACTAGATTAAACCAAGCTAAAGTTTCTCTATTGCAGGTCTTTTGAAAATCTTTAAAATGTTCATGTGCATTATGATTTCCCAAGAAAGTTAGTGGCTTTTCGAAGTTATGGCCAAAGAACTCTCTTTTCAGGAAGGATTAGAGAATCCTTATCATCCTTTCTGTTCCCAATAATGCCCTGCCTCCCTACCTGAATATTACTCTAGCCTACATAGACATCCCACCTGCCTCCTCCCTAACTCATCTTATACATTGCTCCCAGATTAATCTTTTCAAAGCCAACTCCACTCACATGCCTCCCTTGTTCAAATATTATTGCTGTCCTCCACTGTTCACTGAATTAAATACAAATGCTTCATCTTGTCTTCTACAATTTGGCACAAACTATCCTTCAAGCTTCAGACATTACCTTCTTCATGAAGTCCCATGAAGTTTTCCATGACACTTTCAGGTTAGTGTCTGTAGCCCATGAAATCCCACTGTACTTTATATCTTTGTGTGTAGGGAAGTAATTTAATTTTCATTTTGAAACTTACTTCTCTTATTTGCTCTTAAGTTTTTCACTTGATTCTCTTTGGGTTTTTCAGGTACATAATCATATTAAATACAACAATAATCAACCTCCTTACTACTCTTTATTCTTTGTAGTAGGCTAAATGTGGCACATTCTATTCGCATGGAATTTTCACATACATATTTTTGTCTCAAAAACATTTGTAGAGAAGGTAGGTTACCTCTATTTGCAAATAGCAAATATTAAGTGTTTATATAATGCAGAGGATTGAGACAGGCACTGTAACCAATTCAAGAATAAGCTGAACATGAATCCTGACCTCAAGAAGTTTACAGGCTACTCTAGGGGACAACTATAGCCAACAGGCCAAATCCAGCCTGCTGCGAGTTTCTGTAAATGAAGTTTTATTATTATAGAACACAGCTACTCTCATTCCTTTACATAATATGTTAGTTGTTTTCACCGTACAACTTCACAGCTGAGTAGCTGAGACAGAGACCATGTGGCCTACAAAGGCTAAAATATTTACAAACTGGTCCTTGACAGAAATGGGTGGCCAACCCCCTGGTCTAGTACATTAAACAAAGCATATATATATAAATGACACTATCTCAAGATGAAACGATACAAGTGACCCAAGCAAAGAAAAAGGTGAAAGGTTAACATACTTAACCAATTACTAGTCACTGATGAAGCCATTACTAGAACCCAGTGCTCTGACATATCAAAAGACCAGAATAGTATTAGATCACTAAGTCTATGCTTCCTCTACTTATCTGTTATCAAGATAAGTCAATGAGAAAATTCAGAGAAAAAGTGTCTATTCCAAACTCCCAAGAGTACTGTTTTACAATCTCTAGCTTCTACTTACTGTTTTCCATGCACCTACTGCCAAATTCTGAGTGTTTTGAGAGAATACCCAGACAACTAGGCACTTTGAACACAGGATGTTTCAAGACCCCAAATCAACCTTCCCACTTAGATAAAACTGTGTATTTATTTTTCAACAGCTAGTATAAATAACATCTTATAATTTTTTTATTTTGAGACAGGGTCTTATTCTGTCACCCAGGCTAGAGTTCAGTGGCATCATAGCTCACTGCAAGCTCAAACTCCTGGGCTCAAGAGATCCTTATGCCCCAGCCTCCTGAGTAGCTGGAACTACAAATGCGTACCACCATACCCAGCTTATGGGGTCTTGCTATGTTGCTCAGGCTGGTCTCAAACTCCTGACCTAAAGCAATCCTCCCACCTCAGCATCCCAAAATGCTGGGATCACACTCATGAGCCTAAGCGCCCAGCCAATCTTATAATTTCAAATGACCACAAAATCAAGAAAACTTTCAGCCAGGCATGATAGCTCATGCCTGTAATCTCAGCACTTTGGGAGGCCAAGGTAGGAGGACTGCTTGAGATCAGGAGGTTGAGACCAGCCTGGGAAACACAGCCAGACACTGTCTCTACAAAAAATAAAAATAAAAAGGGAAAACTTTCTGCTAATTTGCTGCCTCCAAGTCACTTCCAGATCATATCAGCATCTTTTGCTTAGAACCACATTTCCAGAGTATTTACAAGCACGGATCAAGAACACTGAAAAGCCTGGTAAATACCTAAATAAGTGCACACATAACTAATATATTCTACACACTTTGCTAGCAGCAAAATGTTACTGGGCAAAGGCACCCAGACACCAATACAGTACACTAATGTAATATATTTCAATCTGTGCTCCATAAATTTAAATACAAGCAGTGCTTTAGGGTTAATATTCCCTCCTTTGCTAACAATGTGAAGATGGGGCCAAAACATAATGCTTCTGTTACTTACAGTTCAGCAACTTCCTGTTCTTCTTCCCAGGCCTCCTTGTGGGTTAGCTGACTGCTTCCAGTACTCTTGCATGTCCAAATGCGCTCACTGTACCTTTCCAAGCGGGCTTCATACTCTCTGTTGGTAGTGGCTCAGGAAAACAATACGCAAGTAACAGAAACAACTAACCCATATGCGTAAAATACTCAAATACAGAAAAAAAAAATCTACGGTATTCGTTCTAAAATGTACAGCATGAGAAGACAGAAATGGAATAAGGGTTTTCAAGTGGCAAATCCAAAACAAGATGACTAAGACTAAAGTATGATTAGAATGGTTTTTTAAGTTTTACAAATAATATATTAATATATACAAATGGGATTTTCTCAATTCACTAAAGTTTCATTTCACAAGACTTAACAGTACTAAAAGTTCGTAAGAAAAAATAAAGCAAAATAAAACACAAGTAATGAAGAGTAACATTTAAGGTAAGTGAAATTTTGTAACAACACTCAGATGGTCAGCAAGTTTAAGAATTAGTCTACAGTAAGATGAGATGACCAGATCAGTCTCACAGGTAGCTTGGAATAACCTTATACATATGCTAACGGTACATATGCTAATGATCCATTTACCAACAGCCTTCCAGTCTACCTTAGAAACACCTGTTGCTTCTGAGAATTTAAAAAATATTAATAAATTCTATAAAATACCTAAGAGTATTCCTAAAAATACTTTTGATACAGTATCTATCCAGTCTCTATGTTGTCTCTAATAACACTACGTTTACAAGATCATTTACCAGTTGTTGTTTAGACAGTCTTGGTGAGGGAGATGGGGGAAAAGGACACCATGTAAGTTGGTGCCATATATACTAGCAACTTTCCACACCACCCCAACTAGAATTCACTATCGGCCAGGCACCTTCAAATTCAAATGGCAAGGAACTAATTTACTTCTATGCACAGCAACAGATGCCATGCAAGAAAATAAACTGACACTATAACTAGAGAGTAAGCTACCAATTCTTGTACTTTCCAAGGGACACAGTTCCTTTTTTTTTTTTCTTGAGACAGGGTCTTACTCTGTTGCCCAGGCTAGAGTGCAGTGGTGTCATCATAGCTCACTGCAACCTCAAACTCCTGGGCTCAAGAGATCCTCCTGCCTCAGCCTCCCAAGGACTACAGGCAAGTGCCACCACACCAATTTTTCCGTTATATTTTTTGTAGTGACAGAGTCTTGCTACGTTGCTCAAGCTGATCTCAAATTCCTGGCCTCAAGCGGTCCTCCTGCCTGTGCCCCACAAAGTGCTAGGATTACAGGCCAGCCACAGCACCTCACCTCCAAGTGACATATTTTATAGTGGCTGAATTAAATAAAAGTATTTAAACGGCTCCCTCTATAATAACCTCACAACTAAACAATCATTTCTGTTTCTTTTTTCTTTTCTTTTTTTTTTTTTCAGGAAACAAGGTCTCGCTATGTTGCCCAGGCTAGTCTCAAGTGATCCTCCTGCCTCAGCCTCCCAAGTAGCTGGGACTACAAGCAAGTGCCACCATGGCCAGTTCATTTCTTATATAGGAAGATTCTTTGCTTTCCAGGGTTATGAACAGTGAAAAGGCAAACAATAGAGACGAATCCATAGGTAATCCAAAACAGTAGTTTTAGCCAATAGTAGAAGTACCTTCACTCACTGTAGATCTAGGTGTTATATGTTGATATATATGTATGTTCCCACAGGGAAGCAATCCTCTGGCTGCCACAGAATTGAAAATCACTACATCAACCAAGATTTTGTTGAGCTTTATTTTTTGTGATTTATGAAATTATTTTTTAAAGGTAGTGGGGAATTTTTTTCAAACAAACATATTTAAATAATTGTTTATTATAGTTTTTCAAACAATGAAATGTCCATTCTAACCTGATACACATCTTTCCTACTCTCCTTTGAAAGTCACCGCTATCTCAAATGAGGGTGTGGGGGTGCACCCCTGCAGTCCCAGCTACTCCAGAGGCTGAGCTGAGAGGACTGCCTGGGCCCAGGAGTTTGAGACCAGCCTGGGCAACAAAGTGAGACACCCCTCATCTCTTAAAAAAAAAAAACAAAAATCACTGCCATCTATATAGCATTCTCCTGCTGGGTCACCTCATCCAGTCCCATAATTTCAATTACTATCTATATGCTAATAACTCACCAGCTCAGTCTTCTCTCTCTAAACTCTAGACCCATATATCCAATAGCAATATGGACATCTCCATCTGGACATGCACAGTGACACAATGTAAGTGTCTAAACTGAATACTTCGCTTCCCTTTCCCCCACTCGCAAACAAAACAAAAAGAAATAAACACTTGTTCCTCTTCCAGGGTTCTCTATTTCAGAGAATGACACTATAATCCAAGTGAAAACTGATGATTATTCTTGACTCCTCCCCAATCAATCACCAAAGTCTGTCAAATCTACCTCATTTGTCTCTGAAATCCATCTATTGTTCTCTCCACATTAAGGACTACTAAATTTATTCAGACCACCATTATCTATTGTCTAGATTATTCGATGGCCATGTGGATAGTCTAGTTTCCCCTAGTCTCAAGCCTGGAGATCCATTCTCAACACTGCAGCCAAGGCTGCTTCTTTCCTATTCAAATTTGCAATGGCCTCCACTAAATTTAAGGCCAAGTAGAACACCTCAGCCTATCTCACAAGGACCAGCACGATGCAGCCCTTTTCTGTATCTCTCGCCACTAGACAACCCCATCCCCATTCCCACTTCACTCTAACCAAAGAACTGAACTTCTTTCAATTTTTAAAAATTAAGAAACTCCAAACTTATCACACCCTCTCATATAATCCTCTTTTCTTCATCTAACTAAACTATAGGCATCCTTTAAATCTCAACTTAAAAATAACTGTTTCCCAGAAAACATTCTCTGACTATTGCTGTTTCCAACTATTCACCTCCTTTCCGCAGAGATTTTACATCTCCACTCGCTGCCATGTGGCTTGCTTTCAATGCTTGTGAAAAGGAATGTACATCCCCACCCCGGTGATGTTGGGCTTGGCCAAGTAACTTGCTTTGACCAACAGACGTGAGCAGATGTGATATATGTCACTTCCGGGAAGAGGCTTAAAAAGTCATTATGTTTTCCTCCAGCTTTCCCTTTGCCTTTCCACTAGAAAGGCATGTCATACACAGGCTCCTTTAGCCTGGGTCTTAGAATAAGAAAAACGTGTTTTTCCTTTTTTTCACCCACTTTTCCTTTTTTAAAAATAAGGCTACTAGAAAATTTTAAGTTACATGTGGCTCATATTATATTTTTATTGGACAGTATTGTATCCTGAGATACACACCTTAGAACAAGTGCCCTGACAATATTAACTCAAAATTTTTAACTGACTAGTCAAATTAGATTAATTCAAAAACCTAAAACTGAAATTCCTACACCACCACGTAATAATGGGTATTTTTAAGTTTATGTAACTATTCTGGTCATTACTTCGACTTACATTAAGAGAAAACAGTGAAAAGAAAAAAAAAAGCCCATTAGAAGGATATTGAGTCAGCTGCCTCTAAATCCTATTTCAGATTTTAGGTTACCAAAATAAGTCACTCACTCTCAAGTAACCACTCAGAGCCAAATGCCAATTGAGGTTTTTATGTTCCAGCAACTGTTGCACATATAATTGCAGACAAAATGTCAAAGCAATTCTCCAAAGGTTGTGTAAGCTATAAATGATAAGATATTTTCAAATCCTAGACTACCTCATTATGTATCTACTTTTTCAGGAGTTCAAGAGCTGCCTCCTTATCACAATATGATGCTGCTTTGTTCTCTTTAGCTTTGTAAGGATTGTTTCTTTCAATAAAGTACTTGACAGCCTGAAACGGTGGCCCAGAAAAGTAGAGGTTAAAAAAGCACAACTGTAACTCTAAGAGTTCTGAGTGAGAAGATGTCAAATAGAGACACCTCTCAAAATTTGCTTTTTACTCTATTTTTCTTTGGACCAGATTGCCATTAAATTAAAAACAACTCAAATCTGGCATAATTTGTAAAGAAATTAAATTACAAAAATCAACAAAAGAGCTTAGTATTCCAACTACCCAATAAAATCCTGTT
>RJWJ010004821.1:51368-72966 GCA_004363605.1 Indri indri | reverse complement strand
TTGTGATTGCATTTGGTACCTGTCTGGATACTTGATGACAATCTTCCCATCTGGAAAATCTTAATCATGTCTACAAACTATGTTTTACCATGTAAGGTAACTTTCACAGGTTCCAGGGATTTAAAAGATGAATATCCATTTGGAGGCCATAATCAGCCCACCACAGGTGGTAAACACATCATCTTAATAAAAAAAAAAAATTTCTTCTGGGGTGCAAGCAATTTAAGAGAAATTGAAGATGAGAGGTACAAGCTCTGATAGAAAGAATCATCCCCACATCAATCTCGTGCTGACCCTGTGATTCAGCAGTCAATGTGAAAATGGGTTCCTGACTTCAGAAGAGGAATGTGTCCCAAAATTTTCCAAGTCAGTTGTTGAAAGTTTGCATCCTATGTCACCTTTCTGTAGAAACAATACCTAAAACAACGGATCCTAGTAAGCCACATAGGACTAATTAAATGTAACTGAGGCATAGAAATAGTTTACTTGTATCTTCTAAGAATTTATTCTATGGAAATAATCAGAAATGTAAAAACACAAAACGTGTGTTCAAAGATGTTTCTGGCAACATTATGTACCATATCATAAAATAATATGGAAGGGAGAATTTAAATATGCAGCAACACAGAAAGGTTTATATAAGTTATGGAATATCTGCATAATGGAATGTTATACAACTATATTACATTGATGTAAAATGGTTCAAGACGTGAAAAAATGTGCATATAACATTTAAGTGAAATAGTGAAAATATCTGTTTTGCTCATGAGTGTGTGATTTGGGCAGCACTCAGAAGGGACAGCTTTTCTCCACTCCACTTGGTGTAAACTATAGTAGCTCATCTGAAGCCTCACTCACTCATATGCCCAGCAGCTGCTGCTGTCGTCAGAACACCCACACAGAGGCTTTCAGTGTGACCTAGGCTTCCTCACAACATGGTGACTGGGTTCCCAGGCCCAGTGTCCTAAGAATGAGAGCCAGACAGCAGCCAGACAAGGCCTGGCCAGTAATACATGGAGGGAAAATAAGACTCTACCTCTTATGGAGAGGCAATGTTTGGACACTAGATATGTTATGTGGCCATTTATGGAAAATAGAGTTTGCCACACAAGGACACAAGCTATATATAGAGAATAATCCTGTTAATGTTAAACACAAACACATCATTATTAGTAGATTAGAAGAAAGTAGTTGAAGCATTTTATATTAATAAAAAGAACCAATAATATTTATATCTTGGTGGTAGAATTGTAGGTCATTTTTATTCTCTTCTTCTTCTGCTTTTCTGAATTCTTCATAAATTGTATGATCAAATATAATTCCTATGACTTGAAATATAAGCATACTTTTTAGAAAAGAGAGCATGTGAACAGCACTTTATACAATACTGTCATATGCATATGATCACATGTTCCTAGCAATAATCTCTGGGGCGAGAGGTACTAAATTCATTTTGGGCCGAGAATCTGGGACTAAGACAGGTTTACTGCTAGTTTGAGGTGGATCTGGACCTCGAATTCCAGGCTTTTGACTCCAAAGCCTTGTTTTCCATTGTATTCTAGTTCCCACGGTTTCTCTTTAAAATGTGCTGGGAATTGCAGCCGATATGTGTCATCCTCTAGGGGAGAGTCTCTTCTGTCATCTTCTTGCCCCTTGTTGCTGTGGTCAGAAGTGAGTCCTCCTCCCCTTTCTCCATGAAATCTGTTTTTCCCTAGAGGAAGGTGCTGGGAAGAGGGAGAATGGAAAACCTTGGGAAAGCTTCTGAAAAAGGTTCAGGGAAAAAGGAATGGGGAATGCTGAAGTTTGAGGTGGGACTTGGAAGAATTCTCTTGCTGTAGGAAACAGAAGCAGGGATACAGGGGTGATTCGGGTTCCTGTAGGCTCAGGTAGCACAGGTAGGACTGGAGCATGTCTTGATTGTTGACCGCAGTGATGCTGAGACAAGAAAGATGAGAATAAAGGAAGGAGGGATGACTTTCCAAGGGCTGCAGTTTCTGTAAGGAAGAGGAAAAGTTTCTGAGGAGAGTGTAGGAAAGGGGCGAGTACCCAGTTCTAGGAACTGTTCATAAGTAAAGGATTTTCACATGGCGGGTGCTGGTAAATCAGAATTTGCCAGCAAACCTTGAAAAAAGAAGTGTCTATAAAGCTTAAGAATTCAAGGGCAATTAAATAAATTGAAATGATCTAAACCAAAATTATCTTCTGAGTTGAAATTTGCTTCAGTATGTGTTTAGGTTACAATGGAATATATCACCTTGGAAAGAAAAGAAAAACTTTAATCATATAAATAAGCTGAACTAATGAAACTAATAAATGTATGTAGATGTAAAGTTATATGATAGCACAAGTGAACATCCCTCTATTGTTATAATGAGCCTCGGTGAAAGAACTTATCGTCATTGACTTTGGGTCTTACAGTGTCAGCAGTGCCAAACTCTATCAATTCCTTATTAGATCTCATGCTCAGACTCCTGCTGTCTTCCTTCCAGTAAGCCTGTAGAGTTTATCTTAAAAACTAAGCCTTTGCCTTTGGATTGGTAAATACTGTTTGAGCCCTTAAGCCCTTAATTTTATCTTCTAGCCTATTGTCTATAGTCTGAAGAAGGAAGGCAAACATTAAAATATAATCAAATTTAATTTAGTGATCAAAAGATCATGGTTCTATGCTTCAGAAAATCAAGTATTAAAAGAAGATATTAATGAATGCTCATCAATATTTCTGATTCTTCCTCTTCCAGGTACATTATAAAATTACATTTCTCATCGCCTTAACGGTAAGCAGAGCAATGCTTGGTTATAATGCGAGGAGAAGCATTTGGTCCTTTAAAAGTCAGTGCTTAATTCACCATGTTCTCTCCCCTCTGCCATGATAAGTGACATTTCCAGATAATGGAGGCTCCACCGCCCTGAGCCCCAGAGTGAGGATGAGATGGCACAGAGATTTCTGCCAACTGAAGATGGAAATGTATCAAGGATATGAAATAAGCCTTTGTGGTTTTCATTCACTGAGAGGTTAGGGTTGTGTGATACTGCAGCATAACTTAGCCTCTCCTGATCTGTAGGTCCAATGAAACTGATGGGTTTGGGACTAATGGTGAAGCATTTCTTGAGCACAGCAGTGATGGGAAATTTAAACTATTAGAAGGTAAGCTTCTAACCTCTGAAAACATATAAAATATAAATGAAGGAAACTCATGTCCACACAACAACCTGTACACTGATGTTTATAGCAGCTTTACTCATAATTGTCAAAACTTAGAAGCAGCCAAGATGTCTTTCAATAAGACAATGGATAAAAAAAGAGGTGGCGCATCCAAAGCAATGGAATATTATTCAGCAATAAAAAGAAGTCAAGCTACAAAAAGAAACAAAGCAACTTTGAATGCATATCGCTAAGTGAAAGAAGTCACTCTGAAGAGGCAAAGTAGTGTATGATTCCAACTATATGACATTATTGGAAAAAGCAAAACTATGGTAACAGTAGAGTAGTCAAGTGGCTGCCAGGGGCTTACGGTGGAAATGAGGGCAGGAGGCTGGGTGGAGCATGGGGGAGTTTTAGGGCAGCAAAACTATTGTATATGATACTACAATGGTGAGTAGATGTCATTATACATTTGTCAAAACCCATAGAATGTACAAGGCAAATAGTAAACCCCAATGTAAACTATGGACTTCAGTTAATACCAGTGTATCAATATTGGTTCACCAATATTAACAAATACATCACACTAATCATCAGATGTTAATTTAAGGGAAACTGGTAGAGCTGGAAGACGGGGTATATGGGAAATCTTTGTACTTTCTGCTCAGTTTTTCTGTAACCCTAAAACTGCTCAAGAAAATTAAGTTTAATAAACAAAGAATATTTTTACTGAGCTAAATACCAAAGAGACATTTAAATTATTAAAAGTGAATATGTAAGTGGTGGCAGATTGTTGCATTGAGGGTTGGGTTGGTGGGTTTAATTGTGGGATATTTTATGGGCACAAAGAGTTGTGAATTTGAATATTATTCAGGAGAGCATATAAAAAAATAAATGAAATTCCTGAAGAGAAAAGAATAGAAGATTTAGGTAAATTATGGTTAATGGAAGGGAGGAAGAACAGTCTTTAAAATTGGCATGTGATTTAGTCCTCAAGGCCAGAAATATACCACCCTATGGACAGAAATAAGGCTGCAACACAACATTGCTTAAGCAGGTGACCCTGGAGGAATGTGGCTTCAAGTGTGCAATTATTTGGTGATCAGAAATAAGATAAGTATGAGAGATCCACTTTTGGAAAGGCAGTGTGAGGAGCTTGGCAATCCCACTGTCCAATGCAACAGCGTAACTGGTGAAAATCATTTAAAAAAATAAAAACCTGAAAATTTTCCTAGGTGTATACACCAAATGAAAAAAAATTAATCAAGAAACTCTATTAAATCTTGGTCAGAACAGTGAGAGTCTATGGTAATAGAACCTGTTCCTTTTCCCCCTCCACAGTTTAGCATAATGAAGCTCCTGTTAAGTTGGGTGTGGCCAAGAAGATGAGGCTCTCTCTCCCAGTTAAGGGACAGGTCCCAGTTAAGGGCGACACTGTCTCCACAGGTTGGCAGGCCAACAGCATTTCTCATCCTCGGTGAAGCTCCATGTTACAGCATCTAAAGTCCAGGTGAGCTCCATTGAAGGTCAGGGTCTCTCTTCCTCTACCCAGCCTCCACTCTAGGTATGGCAGGCCAAGAATACTTGGGTTTGACTGCCTTAACTGTAGCTCACTCATAGGGTAGATGTTCCCCACTGGAAAAGCAAGCTGAAAAAGATTAGAGGTTATTGCCCCCACCCAGTCTCCTGCTTGTAAAGCAGGGGTGTCACTCAGAGAGAAGCAGGGCACTGTCTCTGTCCCCAGCTCTGAAGCGGTGGCTCAGAAATTTTGCTAAGAGGATGAGGCAGGCTTTAAGAACAAAAAGATATATTACTACTCTTCTGATAATCCTTAAGGCCATTGGGTAAATAAACATATTGTTTTCATGATATATTTATTAGGGTGCTGTTTGGTTTAGGTTTTTTTTGAAGAAAATGTAGTTGATAAGGCCTCTTAGCACTATGTAGTCAATGGTTTCATATCCCAATTTTATAAGTCTACAACCTTACCCAAAGAGATACTGGAAAAAATTTTTCGATTTTAAATGTGCATACTCACAGGAAACTTTTACCTTCTGTGCGAATATAACAGTATGATTATCCTCTACATAGTTGAGATTGGAAGCCTTCTTGTTTGCTCAAGCTAGGAAGGAGCTCACAGGAAGAGAACATCTTAGGAGGGTCCCCTCTTCCTTAGCAAACCTAGGGACACTGTATTTCAAAAGTACCTGTCCTTCTTCAGATACATCTAGCTATCTCCATGGTCCTTCTATGTACATAAATACCCACTTGAAAAGATCCCCTTTATTGAGAAAGACAGCTTTGAGTCATGACCTTATATTGGGTAGAAATCATAATGAGTATATATGCATACACAAAGGGTGCAATGCGCACCCTCCAAGAGATGGACACGCTTGGGACTGGGACTTGGGGGGAAGGGGGGCAAGGGCATCATACGTAACCTAAACACCTGTACCCCTATAAACAACAAATAAAAAATAAATAAAAAAAAAAGAAATCATAATGAGTCATGTTAATCGGTATTATGTGGCTCAGGAAAGGAAACTAATCTATCCTCACTGTAAACCTAACTCTTCACCCTCAACATGCTTTATTTTTACATTTTCAGTGTCATTTGAAAAAAATCTAGAATATAACAAGGGTGATTTCAACCAAGTCCTTATTTTCTTTCTTGGGGAGTGGGGATAAGAAATGAGGGGGTTTTTTTGTTTGTTGTTTTTGCTTGTTTGGGATTTTTTTAATAAATACAATATAATAGTTAAAAAATAAAATGTTTATTACATTAATTTTATGGCATCAGAATAAAGGGAAATCGTATCTAATAGCCCACAGATACAGAAGAGATGAGCTTCTGCTTTCACATCAATTTAATATCCCTTTAGTAAGCACTTACTGAATCACTGAAAACCTGGTGATTTGGTTTTAATAGTTAATAGATAAATTAATGCTTTCAAAACCCTCTACTGAAAAAACATGCCAGTCAACAAGTTCATAAATGGCGCTGGTTTCTTGCATTTCCACACCATAGGGACCCAGATTTTCTTGGGCATCTGACATACCCTAATGCTATTTCCAGCTCCTATGTTGGTGAGGGTCTTACCATCAAGGAGTTAACTGTACCACACTCACCAGCAGAGTATATTCTGCCTGTGTTTGATTCTGGAGAATTCAAAAGACTGTAGCCTTGTGGAATATGACACATATTCATGAGATAATTGTCAGGAAAAACCATGAATTCTTATCTCAGGCCTATCTCAGTATAGCGGTATTTGGAAGGGTTGATAGCTTCCACGCTGAAAGCGAAGCATCTAAGATGCTCTTGCTACTGTTTGAAGGTATGGTACTTCAGGTAATTAGATCTTTACTGGCAAAATCACCGAAGTTCCCATTTTCCTTTCAAGATCCTGCTTCTATTATCAGGACTTTCCCAGCAGAGATCAAATTTCTGCTGCAGAGCTGAGAAGGCAGAAGGGAGAATGCCTGGGCTGGCCCAGGTAGATCATGAGCTCTAGGCCAGAGGTGGCTAGGGAAGCTGGGCCTTGCCTCAGGCAATGGATGTGTCCCTACCTCATAAATTACTTTGTTTCCTTCCTTGACCAGGGAGGGGGAGGGTTTCAATTTTTGTTTGAGAAGAGATCACCTTCCTTTCATTCTCTGTCTGTGCATACATTTATTAACCCCTATGTATCACTTAATGTACTAGGCATGCAATGTTAAGAGATTAAGAAGAAGATATACTTCTTTCCTTTCAGAAGGAATACAGAGGATGTCTTCAGCCCTTCCAATGAGTGCAGTTAAGAAAGGTTTACACAAAGTATTATGGCATTGCAGAGGAATGAGAAATATGCTCTGCCCTAAATCGTGAGTTACAGAGGTAGAGCTTATTTAAGGAGGTAATATTTGTTAGGTTTTAAATATGAATAGAATTTACTATGCTGAGAATGGGGAAGGGGGACAAAGGAATGAGATATTTTAGGCAGAGAATGTTACATGACCGAAGGCACTGATGCCAAGAAGGCAGGTGTACTCTGGAAACAGTGAGCTCTTACTTGGGAAGGTTTGAACATGGAATGACTGGTGATGATGGGCAGAAAGGCATTAGATGGTGGGAGAAGGAGTTGAAAAGGTGAAGATGTAGTTAGGGCCAGAAGTCCAAGGAGCCTGGAGGACATAGAATTAATCTCCTGGACTCACACTGGACACTGGTAGTCATATCAGTTTTGCTTGGCCAACACAGTGAGTGTTTTCTTTTTTTAAAAATTTGAATTAGAGTATCTTTAGCTCCTCCATTTAACATAGATCCACCATAAGGCTACTGTTTCCCACCAGAAGCCTTATACACTTTACTGCTCCACCAGGCCCCTAAAGACATGTGAGTGTGCAGTTCCATCAGCAATAGTCGCTGGAGGGTTTTAGGCAGAATTAACAGATTTGCAGTTTTGAATAATTGCTCTGGCAATAGAGGATATTTTGATTGGGAAAAGGAGATATGAGAGGAAGGCAGGCCAAGTAGATGCTAGAGAAATAACTGAGGTGAGATATGACAAAGCTCTGAGTTAAGGCAAAGGAGATGGGTTGCAAGCTACAGATTGAGGAAATCTTCAATGAACAATAGTAGCTATTAATACTATAAGAAGAGTTCACTGAGACCAAATTTTTTAGAAACAAATGAATTTCCAACCAAGGGACAGAAGAACAAATCAGGGAGAATGAATGCACACTGAATTCAAGACCGGGACGAGTTGAAATTCAGATATTAATAGGTTGACAAGGTGGATATCCATAAGTAGTAGGAAACAGAAGATAATTATATGAAACTTGAAGTACAGGGTTTTTGAAAACATAGGGATGACTGGTATTGCCAAAGGTATGAAGAAAGAAGAGAGAGCTGGAAGGGCAGAACATGAACAGTTACGGGTAAAAGAACCTGTTGTGAGACAAAACAAAATTAGTGGGAAACACTAGGTTGTGAAGACCCCAAACAGATCATATGTCAATGGCTCACCCAGGCCAGAAATGAAAGTATTGGCAGGATGTGCTCTGTTTCTGACTCCAGTCTGCCTGTTTTCTGAGCAGTTAATCTTTATTTTCCAGGGACTGCTATATTCTTGTTATACACCTTCCAGCATAATAGCATGCAAAATAGGTCAGACCTTCCACCTTTGAGCATCTCAGTCTCCCCAAAACAGGCATTTCCAGAGTGGACTATGGCAAGAACTATCCCCTTCAGAGGGCTGTCTATTCTTTGGCAGCTGAACCTGACTACATAGGAAGGGCAGAAAATTCCCTGGGTTGCAAGCAATTCCAAAGGATCTGAAATACTATCCAAGCTGCTCACTTTGGAAAGATTATTACAATCATCGTTATTAGTATAGAACTAAGTAAAGTGAAACAGTAGTACATTTGATTATGGAGGTGGAAGTGTGTAGAAGAGCAGATAATAATGCTTGAGCCCACTGAGCCCTAAATTACTCTACCCTCTTGTGGGACCAGCCCTAGAAGTTAGCCATGTGTGAGTCCCCGTCTTACACTCTGCTTAGGACATAAAAATCTCTGTGTATGTTGTTAAAGGTGGGGAGGAGTGGAAACAGTTTCTTTCCCATAGTGTTGCCAACTGCCCTTAGAAAAGCAAGAAAAGAACAAATGGTCTCATGGATAAATGCCTAGGTTTTTACGGACATAAGGAAATGCCATTGTAACTTTAATAAGCAGCACTTTCTATGCTGAGGTGAGATGTAATTAAAGGTAGCAAACCCAGTGGTATGGTCTTGTGAGGGAAAACGTTTATCAGTAATAGGAAAGCAATTAGGGAAAACAAAGGGAAAGGCCTTAGCTAGAGACCTAAAGTGAGAGGTCAGTATGTGCGACAGTGTTTACCCCACTGGCATTAACCCTGTGCTTTCGTCTCTCCCACTGACTGGATTGAGACCCCGTTTTTATCTACATTAGGTATCAACACTCTAAATCCTTTTTTAATGGATAATTTTTTTCCCCAAAAGAAAGGTAATTGAAAGGGAAAAGCATGATTTAGAAGGTGGGGAAGTGGCTGAGATTAATATTACAATTTTGTTTTTGAAAGCGACTATAAAATTATGAAGGGAGAGAGAGATGATCTTTTCCATTATTCCCTCAAGATTTACCTAACAAGTGTATATATTCAAAGGTGCCACTGTGGATAAAACAAGAACACAAGAAAATTCACAAGCTCAGGGGAGAGAGGCAAAAAGACAGGGCACACTACAAGATGTAGCAAGGCTAGCTGGTACATCCCACAGGATGCTGAAAGTCTTTTAAAGACTTGCAGCTTGCTTATGGAAAGATTAGTCACAGTGGCTGCCAGAGGCAACCCTTCAGCCTTTAGAGAAAATTGTAGTTTTCTAATTATAAGAAAATTATCCCATGGTTCTATCTTTGAATTATCACAGCTAAGGGAAAATACAATTTCAGACAATGTACTGTAGGTACCTTTGCCACGGCTCTATTGTGTGGCACTGTATATGCAGCTTTCCAAAAACACAGGCTACGACAGCTGTGAAATACTAGGGCATTTTCCAGATGTGATCTCAGAGAGGGATGTTTATCAGCAAAAATGGGCAAAACGAATAGTCCAAAAGGATTGTAGACTTTTCTCGAAGGTTGGAGCACATACCAATGAAGTTTGGTAAAAGCAAGGGAGGAAAAGCAGGTGTTTGTCTAAGTCTTTGTGTCAATACAAAGGTTGTGTAAAGACTGTTTAGAATGGCTCAAAAATTCTCTTCTACTGCAAGAGTATATTATTTCAAAATTTGGTTTATTGATGAAAAGGTTTATATACTTCGTTTAGACACTCATAAGAGGGCAACAAAAGTGCAGCAGCTCTTCTCCAGGACTGGAATTTACGGGATTTTATTTCCAACTATTCTACTGTCAACTCGAAAGTACATTAATTTTGTTTAAGAGCAGAAGTCTTTAACTTATTTACGAAAATGGCATCTTAAAAATGTTGTAAATAATTATTGTACCAACCACTTAGAGAACTGGAGTACTAAATGAATGCTAAAAGATGCCAATAGATTTTTCTACCAATCCTGAGAAAGTGAGGTAGTATTACTTTAAGTTTTATGGAATAAACAAAAAATTACCGGTATGCTTAATAATGAACATTTAAAACATATTTTCTGGAGCCAAACAGGTTGCAGTTTAGTGATACTCAGGGTAGGAAAAGAAATTTCAAAATTATTTCTGTTGATGATTTTCCACACTAATAAGCTTGAAACAGAACCTTACATAGTATGAGGGATTTCAATCTCATTTGATTTTTAAAGACCCTCAATAGTAAAGTCATTGGTACTGTTTTATAATCAAGAATTGCTAACTCGTGGTTCTCATCATAAAAATCTCTCTTAGGCAATTTATTACTTGATACATTTGTCATGTTTTTTTTTTTTTTTTTTTTACCATAGAAATAAATATGGTTTTGCATCTCTCATTCTGATGTCGGCATCTATACATATAGCAAGGTGTAATTTTTCAACATTTTAATAATCTAAAACAGTAGAATCTATTTCTGTTACTTGAACATTTTTTAGATGTTTATAAATTTGTTAAGAGGAGAAGCTACATGAATTATAATAGACCTATTTTAGTCCCGGGAAATAGAACTCATTTTTGGGAAAATGTCTTCCTCCTGAATTATCATTAATATAATTTATAAAAATAAAAATTCCCAGGCCATAAGTTCACAAGAGTATGTAACCACACCAGACCAATCTAGCTCAACTTTTATGTAACAAAGTTGTGAGTTGTTTTTCAGTTGCCAACCTGGATCCCCAGGTTGAAGGTCAGGTAACCTGAGCATGCCCAGGTGAATCAAGTGTGCAACCATGAGTGGAACGGAAGTGTTCAGACAGAGGAGCGGGAAAATGAATTAAGAAGCACAGACCACAGGGCATGTTCTAGGATTCAATCAGATCAAGCTCTGGCGTCACCCCCATGGCAGGAATTAAGTCTCCAAGCATCACATCATCGCAAGAGCCAATCAAATTATGCCTCATTACCCCATGCTTATAAAACCCGACCCAGTCCCAGCTTGGGGAGACAGATTTGAGCATTTCCTCCCGTCTCCTTGCCAGTCAACTCTCAATAAAGAATTTTTCTCAAAAGCTGGTGCCATAGCATTGTGTATGTGCACTGGACAGTGAACTTATTGATTGCTCAGTAACAGGTACGCAGGCTAGATTTTTTTTTTCCCCTAAACTGGTCTCTATTATTACTTATTACATATGAATGTTGTTTATCATTCCCAACTACTCATTACCTATACACATATAGTATCTATTTAAACATGTATATGTGTGCACGCACATTCATTTCTGGAAAATTATTAAAGACTTTTATTTTTTTATTTAAAATAAACTTAACACCCACTGAAAAGTGGATAAAAGCCCTCTAATAAAATCTTATCTTAAAATACGTGCATATGTATAGTCAACTTTATTTCTGACTACCGTACAAATAAATTCTTTTCCAGTTTAAAAATCTACAGTGGCCATCCAGTTACAAACTAAAACAGAAGAAAAGATATAGACTGACTGTCATTTGGGCCATGCTTTAATTACTGTTTCTACATGCACTGACTTGCCCGCCACCTTTTTTTTTTTTTTCTGAGAAGGCCAAAACATCCCCGAAGATCTATTGCTATTTTCATAGCAATGTGTTTTATTTTTATGGAAAAACCTGAAAAGCAAAGAAAGTCCACAAAAGAACAGTCATTTCAAACCAGAGACAATGCATTTTTTCTCATTTATTCAAATTCACTGCAGGAAGTAAACACTAAAAGATTAAAAAACAAAACAAAAAAATTCACACTGCAGTATGTACAATTTCATGACATCACATGAAGAAATTAAATTTCTAATAAAAATGACAAATTATATTACTGAGCAGATTGCATCAAAATTGGTTGTGTAAACCCCAGAATTCTTATTATGAATGGTAATGTGCTTGTATTCCAGTATTTGCTAATACTAGAATACTTCTGGTATGTTTCCAGTGGGATTAAAAAATTCATGAAAGTAGTTGTGTAAATTCTTTATGTTGAAAAGTGGTTGACTTGATTTAAAAAAAAAAAAAAAAGAAAAAATTTAAGACCCTTGGATTCAAAGCATTCTTCCACAAAGCTTAAACCACAGAAGTCATGTCCAGAAATGGAAAACTGTCATGTTGGGATGAACATCTGATCTGATTTGTTAAGACATTTTGCCAAATGCACAGATGCACAGGGTCCCCCATGCACTTTTCATGCAGCAGGTAATCACAACTTAAATAAAAGGTTATTCTATACATTTGTCCAGACTTGCAACTGTATACATACATGCACAATTTTGAAACCTGTGTGATTATATTTACACTTATACATGGAATATACAGGAACCAAAGAGATTAAAAGGCTTTTCTGTTGCATTAGAACAATACAAAATATGTATTTTTCATTAAGGAAATCACTATTTACATCACCTTTAAAAACCGATTTTAACATCTTCATGTAACAAGTCAATATATATATATATACATTTTATATATATATATATATAAAATATATTCTCTCACCAGTTTACTCTTCTGTAAGATGCAGCAGAGAATAAACAGGTAACGAATGCTACCTTACTGATGCCAATGAGAGCTGTAGTACCCTTTCACAAATGACTTCATTAGGAAGAAATTGTCTAGATTATCTAAAATAGTCCTTGAAAATGTGTATATGTGCATCCTTGTATCTACATATGCATAAAGAAAGTGAATCTGTGGATGTATGCCCTTTCTCACTGTTATTCTTTAAAATCACCCTAAACTCAAATTGGGGACATTCTCTAGTAAATCAGAACCGCATTCTTTGTGGTCACATTTATTTAAGTTTAACATATTCTCACTTCCTTAACTGTTAACAACAAAAACAACCAACCAAAAAACAAACAAAAAAACAGTAATGCTGGCCCATCATGTTCTTTTCCCTGACCTAAATTTCACTCCCTTGTAAAAAGTCCATTTCCTCCTAACCAATGGAGAATACCCACACTTTTTTCTGACATACCTCTAAGGCTCCAGACCTTTCACAATGACCAAGAAAAATGACTTAGTTACTTATATAGTGTTGACAATAAGATTGTCACATTATGGACATATTCACTGGCCAGTGGAATTTCATGTCCGAATAAGCAGTATGCCTTCACCTCTCCACGATCTAGCACAATATTCACTCCTGCTATTGTATAATATTTCCAGTAATTATTTACAAATCATTTTGAGAAAAAAAAACATTTAGGGTTTTAGATATTAGGAAATAACGCCCACTTTTCATATAAAAATTTAGAAACAACTTCAAGTAGAATAACTTTAAATGAATTTCCTAATAGTGATAATATAATAATTTTTGATAGGTCAGTTACTAACCTGGTTTACAATTAAAAACATTACCTGGTGAATGAATTGTGGCTTGTAAAAATTGAACTCAAAAACAGACTTGTTTCAAGATCAAAACCCCATGTGGCTCCATAATATGTTAAGTTCTTCTAAGACAGTATCAATGTTAACTTTTAATCACTAGTTTAAAATAATACATCCGATGAAATGATTGTGTATAATTCTGTCATGTATATTTGCCCTCTGTACTTTTTTGTTCAGTCAATCTGAGTTTAGTGCCTTTCTTGGGTTTGAACTGTTTTAATCTTTGTCAACATTGTTCTTAGGACGATGGTTTTAATAGAAGTTAAGGATGGATTCAGGAGAAGTTTCCAAACCATCCTGCAATCACCTGAGTTTGGTAAGTGGCCCTGTTATTCCATCCCTAAGGCTAATTAAGTAGATGTTACTCTTTAGAACACAGAAATTATCACAGATTTTCCTGAGATGTTGAGCCAGTTATGAAAGTTGTCCCCTCCACCCAATTTTTTTGTCATAAAAAGTATTCTGAACCCGATTTTCAAAGACATAACGGTAATAATACGAACTACAATATTGCAAATTTTGAGTTGATGTGTGACTGTACTGGGGAAAATATAGGCATCAAATAGTTTTTATACAGTCCCATGTTCTGAGAGAAGTCATAAGCAATGGTTCTCAAACTTCAGTGTGCAGAAGAAACACCTAGGGAGCATGTTAGGATGCAGATGGAAGATTCCCAGGTTCACTTAGCAGAGATTCTTGTTCTGTAGATCTGAGATGCCTGTGGATCTGCATTTTAAAACAAATGCTCCAGATGATTCTAATGCAAGTGATCTGAGTCCAGCTTTAAGAAATCCTGGTCCTGACTCGCAGCTACCAGAGGAATGGTGAGAATTAACTTTTACAAGACATGGTGAAAACTGTCCAAAGAAAAGCCATTTTGTTTCTGTTGTTAAAAACAATTTCTTAAATATTCAACTATTCAGGAAACCACCTGAGGATAAATATTAACTTTCCTAATTCTGTAAAAGGAGGAGTATTAATTTAATAAAGTAGTTAAAATACAAAAATGGAAATTTGCCTTTTTTTTTAAGGATCTATCAAACTTCCCTCAATTGTAATCAATTTTTATTAAGTAGTACAAGGTTTAAAGAAATATATATTGAAAAGGACTGGGTGGGGCAGACACATTGGGAACCATAAAACCCCTTCCAAGAGTTAAAAATAAATATGTTTTTTAGCAAAAGTGAAAAATGTAAGCATATATTTTTCTAATTTATTTTTAAATTGGATGAGATGTAAATCAGCACTAGGGGTTTTTATTCAATAATTATCCCCTAAAGAGTTATTTGACAGTTTGGATTTAAAAAAATGGTATGTAGGCTGACTTCTGAAAAGCAAAATAAAGTACCCTAATAAAGGCAGCAAAATGCATTAATCCACTATGGATGGAGTTTTTTTACATTTTAATTTATGCCTATTATTTACGATTATAAAAGAATTTCATTCATAGGCTACTCACAGTTGTTTTATCTGATGCATACAGAAGTGTTAAACAACCAATTGCTAGTTCAGTAGTTTCCTCATGACATCTAATGTTAAGCAAAAATCAGTATGCATATTTAAACATCACCAGTAACCAATACTTTTCAAAATGAAAAAAGTTTCAATTATACCATGCTTTTCTCAAATCATGCTCTTATTTTTACAGATCTCAAGTTCATACTAATTAGTTTTAAAAAGATCCAAAGCTGGATGGCAGGTACATTTCATTCTGATTCTTTTTTTATTGTTAGCACGTTTCCCAGAAGTCCATAAACTTCTCCATTTGCGCTGTGTGGGCGAGAAGCATTATTTCCCATATGGCTATTGTAAGGGCTTCTTAAATTAAAGAAAGAAGCTTTAGTTTCTGCAGCAGGAACTATCTCTTCTTTGATTGTAACCTGTGAGACACTTTCGGCAGATGAAGGCTCCCTCCAAATGTCCCTGTCCTGTGTTTCTCGACTGGTAACAGAATTGCCTCCTTTCTGGAGCATATAATACAGTATGGGGTTAGTTTTGGTCAGTCTTGGAGAGTCTTTTTCATACTCATTCTTATCCACATCTGTGATTACCCACTTAATGGGTCCTTTCTCACTGGGCACGGAACACCCATTCAAATGCCCGGGTTCTGGTCTAGACCTCGCACAGCCCAAGTGCTCAGGGAAAGGAGGACTCATGGGAGTTTTTAATACTCCTGGGTATGAAAATGTCCTGTTATCCATGACATTGTTGGGCTGAGTGGAACTGTACATCAGTCCATTTAAAGAAGAAAAGCTGAATTCAGGTTTGCTATTGGTCACATTATTTCTGTGTCCCTTCTTTTTGCTGTCGATGACAGAGTTACTTCTGTGCGGGGACAAATCTTGCACACAATTTTCTGAGAGAAGCAGCTGTTTCAGAACATTGAAGCTTTTGCTCTCTCTGGCCCAACTCCTATGTTCATTTTCACTGGCTGAACCATGACCAGCAGGATATTTAAACTCAAGATCATTTCTGCTAAATTTCAGCTCTTCCTGGTTAAGCAAGGGCCCATACAGTACTTCCGGAGCACTGGAATTGTTTGCAACGTCAACAATGTTATTTTTCATCTTTTTAAATGGATTTTCTAACGGCTCTGTGTAAAGCTTCCTTTTCTTAGGGACCATGCAAAGATTCTTTGATTCTAGAAGTGTCAGTTCATTATTTCTGTGACTCCTGTCTGAATCATCTGCCAGGTAACTCTCTTGATTTTGTCTCAGCAATCGACTTAACAGACCATTCTTTGAGAAAGAAAAATCCTGAGGTGAAACAGGCTCTGATTTAAAGTCCTCAGACACTGGTAAGGCAGCCGTGCTTCTCTGCACAGTAGGAGCCATACCTAAGAATGGGGCACTCTTAGCATCATGGCCCAAGTGTACATTTGTGTTATGAATATGTAAGTCATCGCAAGGCTCAGATTTTATTTTCACCATCAGTATTTGTTCACTTAAAGCTCTGTCTGTATGTTCCTGAGTACTTTCATCTCTTAAAGGAATTTTCTCTTTCTTTTCACTCTTACCTTTGTTGGGGTTTCCCAGGAGCAACTGGAGGACAGTACGTCTTTCAAGCAGATTTTCTATTTCAGAACCAGAAAGTCCTGGTTCAGGACCTGTTGGTTGACTACTGAATGCTTTATTTTCTTCAACTGCATTTGTTTTATTTGAGAGCAGAGGGCTATTTAATCTATCAATCATACCTACAGGTTTATCTGTGTTTACACTTAACAGCTGTTTGCTGGGTCTCTGCTCTTCCACTGACATGGAAGACTGGATTCCACATTGCGCTAAATTTTGTAA
The DNA here is from genome assembly GCA_004363605.1 of Indri indri. Taxonomy (NCBI): domain Eukaryota; kingdom Metazoa; phylum Chordata; class Mammalia; order Primates; family Indriidae; genus Indri; species Indri indri. The sequence goes on along the minus strand of RJWJ010004821.1, from coordinate 56,049 downwards.
CAGCTTACTGGCACTAAAAGTTGCAGAGTTTTGTGCACCTTCATTTTGGGCTGGTTTCTCTCCTTGCGATTCTTTGCTTTTAGTAAGGTCCACTGAATGGTTAGATGCAGTATTCGTTGGCTTTTCAGACTGAGTACTGCAGGCATATGGTGGGGAATTCCATTTGATGACCAGAGAGTGCTGAGAGAGATTGATGGGAGACTCTGCTTTGGCTGATGTAAGTAATGGTGGAGTGCTCACTGGAGTAGTCCGATTCACGCTGGGGCTTTCTATTACGGAAGTCCTTGTATAATTTTGTGTATTGAACTTTGTCACATCGCTGTGTACTCCCTGAGGACTGGCATTTTTTTCAACATTTCCTTCATTCTTGTGGCCTAGTAGCAATTGAAGAAGTGTTACTTTCTGGTGTGAATTTAGCTTAGAATTCTTTGAGGTATCTTGATCTTCTTTGATATCTACATCCGGGACTTTTGGATCCCAAGTATTTAGCAAGGACTGAGTTAAGTTATCTAGAGAAACAGGTTGGTCAGATTCTGGTTTTTCAATTCGGTGTTTGCAAGACAAGTCTATGGGAACACAGTTGGAATAGGAACTTTCATCACCGCTGCTGTCATCTGTGAAGCTGGGATTGTTATCGGAATATTCATCAACAGTTGTAGGTGTACTACTATCCTCAAAAATGCTTCCTCTCTCACTATGACTGTGTCCATTCATTGGCTTAGGTATAGTCTGGCTTTTAAGAAGATGTAAAAGCAAACTATTATTAGCAGCTTGTTTTATATTGTTTTTTTCCAGTGAGTTCTTATAGCCTGCACTTTTGGGAGAGGAAGGAACAATACCCACTGGGTTTTGAAATGTTGTAGCATTGCTTTTGCTCGCCATTAGTCTGCTTGATGATGTTCTCGCCTGACCATTAAGATGGCCCGACATTCCTTTTGAGAGCTGGAAACTGCCAACATCCTTCTGGCCATTTTCTTGCAATCTGGCCATAGCAGCAAGTCTTTCACTTGCTGCTTGATTTGCATTTTGTGTTTTTAAAGCATGTTCCCGAGAATATTGCTGCAAATGGGCTTCACTTGAAAGGAGCAATGCTAATTGGCTACAAGCAACACTAGGTTTAGGGGAGGTGGCAGGACTAGCCCTTTTTTCCACCATGCTTGCAACAGCCTGTAATCTTGCAGCACATGACAAGGGTTCACTCATGACCTTTGTTCCACTTTGTCCAACATGGTGAGGTGACTCTACAAACCTATCTCTGATGATATTTTTAGTTACGTCAGGAAGACTGGTATCAGGCTTTTGATCTTTAGCTTTACTTTTCTTCAACAGCGTTTTTAAGTGACTTGATGCAACACCATAGCACCTTAAATCCTTCTCCACTTTTAAAGAATCATGACTGAGGGAATATCCTTGCTCCTTGAGGCTCTGCCTAATTTGTTGTGACAGAGCAACAGTCTGCAGCCTAGAGCTGAATGACTGAAGCAAAGAGGCCAGTAATGTGCTATCCTGTTTGCCTTTAGGCACATTGTCAACCATGCCAGCTAGCAAAGCTTCCTTCTTTACGTTCAAATTTACAATAGAATCAGACAGCCTCTTCCGCTTTGCTGCATTCCAGTCCTCAGAAGACTGCAACAGTCTGGCTTTTTTGAGATGCAGCATGCCAGATCCCTGGTATGTGTGTGTATTGAGAACTGGACCATTACTTTGACAGGTGGGAAACGCACTGCCAGAAATGTTCTGATCTTCTTCATTATGCCCAGCGGACTTTTTGTCAACGGCAGTGCCTGATCCCCCTGCTGCCTGATGCATTAGTAATCCTTCTAGGTAAGTTAAAACAATAGAATCCTGGTGCACATCAGAGCCAAGCTCTTCTCCATGAGTCATGTTCAATAGAAGTGTTCACAAGGGCTTGGTTTTTATTCACTTTAAAGAATGGTTTTGTGTGAGTGAATGAGGTGTAACTTTAATAAGTGAGTGTCAGTTTACCACCTTCCATAGCAATCACATAGAGACGTACTGTTACATTCCGACCGGGATTTCTTCTGGCAATGACAAGATAAAGGCAGGCAAACTCCAATGCTGTCTGACCACAGAGCTGATCAACTTCTAAGCGAGAAGGAGAGAAGAATCCCTTAAAACACAGGTCTGTAGCAGTAAGCATATATAATCCTTAGTGAATATATTGCTTTTCCTTCTTCATCTTTTGTTCCCCATTAAATGCAAATATCAGTGTTCTAAAAAAAAAATAAAAATAAAAATAGTTAAGGAGGTACAGAACTAGGATCATGTTATGATACCTATAAGTAAAAGAACATAGCATTTGTAAGTTTATACATATATACTATACACATAAATAATATACATATATATGCACTGTAGTCACTTCTTTAGTAATTTATTTTATGCCACTTTTATTCAATTGAAAATATCTACTGGAAATCTCATGTTAATCCATATGAAAATGATCAATCAGAGAAAATACTTAATGTTATATAACTGCCTTCCGAAGCCTGCCAAGTTTTTGAATTTTCATAAGCACCTTTATGCAAAGTAATATGAATGCTAAGTCTCCTTTATAGTCTTAAAGCTCTATAAGGCAACTAGAATTCGCTTCCTTACATTATCAGGCACTTAGGAAGAAACAAAAGTAGATGTGCAAAAAAAGGAAAAGAAATGCGTATGACAGGACTCATCTGATGAGTCTGATGTGAGGCTGAGACCAACGGAACAGATTCACTTATGACACCATCCCCCAAACACCAGACATTCCACAAGTAATTTTTAGAATTTGTGTATTCAAAAAAGAAATGGAAGCATTAACAAATTTAGGATTATTTTGTGGGCCTGTACAAAGCATAGCAGTCTTAATCATATTCATAAACATTAAAATATAGTCAAAGCTTATCCACCTATGGTTTTTAACCATGATTTATTAAAGACAGAGAGTGATTCTTCAGGTGCTCTTTCAGGGGTATCAAAGGTTTAACACAGTTGTTTTAAAATCCTTACTCATGTGCTCTATGCAGAACTTTGAATGTCAGGTCCATTCCTTACAGATACAGAAGACAGAACATTACTATATACGTGAAGTACAGTGAGAAATGTCAAAAGACATGTTAGTCAGAATTTGAAAAATAGTCCACTGATATTTATCTAAGAAGGTACCAAACAATTTTCTATCACCAGTATATATAAAATTGAAGAAGCAAGAATTCATTTCATTTCTGAAAACCTGTTAGATAAAGTTTTTGTCAAAACAAATCTAAAGAAGGGAGCCATTATACTCTTTGGAAGAGATGCTGGAATGAATTCCATGATTTTTTTCAAGATGCCAAAATGTGTTCAAGTTATTAGACTCCCTAAGTTCTATCAACAACCACCTTGGTCCCCAAGAAACTGAAAAAATTAATTTGAATTTAAAGACTACCTTGTAGCATTTTGGGTGAAATGCTTAACTGAAAGTCAAACTTTAGAAAAGAATTATTTGATTGTATCAAATTATTAGATTTATTGATTGAAAAGATAAAAAATGATAGCCCAAAAACAAGATATAGAAAAGAGGCAGTAACAATTAAAATAAGTAAGTTGCAGGTGTGTAAGGAATAGGTTGACAAGGGACTTCCTTGAGATTCCAAAGCCACAATTTTTAATAAGTCTCTATGCTTTGCTATAGTATACTTTAAGTAACATGAACATTTTAGAGATTTATAATGATTCTGAAATGAAATGATGATAATTATGGTAGGCCTGATGACTACCACTTAATCCATTCTCCCGTTTTCCCTTACTAATAAAACTTTGATTTGTTTTTCAGGGAATGGGGAAGTAACCCAGCTAAACACACTACTTTTTTCCGTTGGTATTTATCTTGCAATTGAGGACATGTTGCTTAGTTGCAGGCACATTTTTTTTCTTAGTGGTACAAAAAATAAGGGTGCATTTTACAACTGATGATACCTTAAAATTGTGGGAACAGTTTTATAATTCTACTAAAAACCATTAATATACAATTAATTCTCAACTAATTAAGGCATTTAACAACCATTTAATGGGGTATGTAAATCCATTATATTTCTCTCCACACCAAAGTCCCAGTCTTTTGGTTCTTCAAAAATCACATCAGGCATTTCATAGTTGATTTGTAGGTAGCCTTAAAAAGTACTTCGTTGAGCAGAAAAATGAAATAAGGTTACTAGAGCATCTTTGGGTTCACATTATTCATGCTATTTCTATTTCACATTTTACTATGCATAGTATAAATTGCAAAGTATTATTCATTGCTTTAAAAAGACTGACTTTATACATTTCTGAATTTTCAAAGTAGATCTGGAAGTTGATTTAAAAAAGAAATTACCAGGCCGGGCGCAGTGGCTCACGCCTGTAATCCTAGCACTCCGGGAGGCCGAGGTGGGTGGATCGTTTGAGCTCAGGAGTTCGAGACCAGCCTGAGCAAGAGCGAGACCCCGTCTCTACCAAAAATAGAAAGAAATTAACTGGACAGCTAAAAATATACAGAAAAAATTAGCCGGGCATGGTGGCGCGTGCCTGTAGTCCCAGCTACTCGGGAGGCTGAGGCAGGAGGATTGCTTGAGCCCAGGAGTTTGAGGTTGCTGTGAGCTAGGCTGATGTCACGGCACTCTAGCCCGGGCAACATAGTGAGACTCTGTCTCAAAAAAAAAAA